>JARJDR010009339.1:0-19959 GCA_030264135.1 Myllaena sp. GC000078 | reverse complement strand
GCTGGTCACAAACGCAATATACGAACCGGTGCCATTTAATTAATCATATTAGGCAATTACTAAATCGATGCACTCAATTAGAAACTAGACTCCTACAAAGTTACCAGCTCACATATTGGCACATATTGGATACAATTCTTATCAGACGAGGAAACCCAAACACAAAAACATCGATCAGCTGATCACAACACCATTGAAGTAAGGTTATATGATAACAGCGATAACAGCGAGATCAATAATTTTACATTTGTGATGATGTAAAGATCCTTGGCTTCTGCAGCGCAAGACGAGGCAAAGTTTTTAACGCAGATTTAGAAACATTGCTTTTAAAGATTGGAAGGTAGTGTTCAGACTTTAGCCTTGAAAAGTTTTGCGATGACTTCACTAAATTTCCCCCATGTCATCCGGCATGATCCGGCATGCTGTGGATGACGTTGCGCCTTGGCCTGCTGCTGCCCTGTTGTACCTACAGCCTGCACTCTTTGCATATTTCGAATAACATACGACTGATAACGTGATTGTGATGTCCAACACCAGCGGGTAACAGAGCAATAAACAATTACTTAACTGTATTACATTTGCGACCATGGACGACGCATTAAAACTGCAAAAATTAGCGGCGGCGCGCAACAAAGTGAGTAGTCTTATCTTGTTGTTAGCCACATCATCATGTTTTTAATGATTTAAGCTCAAACACCATCAGCAGAAGAAGCAGAAGCGGCCGGAGACCGCACCGGCTGATACAAGCACCAGTATTGTGCAACAGAATCCAGAAAGAACTAGTCCAGCACCACAGTTACAATCATATTTCACTGGTCCTCCAGGTGGCTTGCCTAGCATGCCATCAGCAGGCATGTATTTTGATAACATAAGTACAAGTAGCCAGATATTGGGCATTCCAAATCCGCCATCAGCACCACCAAGTAGTGACCTAATTGGAATCCAATTGGAACCCGATTCTGTGTCTTATGAAGATCCAGATATTAATCCCAATGAGGTACAAGAATATGTGAATGCTAGAAAGCAACATGAAGATGCGCAGAGACAAGTGCAACCACATCAGGATGATCAGCAGCAAAATGTTACCCCAAAACAGGAACATGAACATCAGAGTGGAGAGAGTGCAAACATCTCAGTAATAGAACAACTACGGCAATTAAATGATGACATTTCACATGCAGTTGAATCAAATGGATATGAGAACTATTCAAATTTTTCCGACTTGGAAAAACGCAACCTAGAATTGGCGAATTCGTATGAAAAAGAAAGGATACGCTCCGCACAGTTGCAATCTGACCTCGCCGAATATATGAAGCACACGGAAACGATCCAGAGGCAGATGGAGATGCTGCGCGTGGAGTGCGATACACGCACGCGTAATGAATTGGTGCCACTTGAGAATGAGATCGCTTCACACCGACAGACACTTGGCATACTCGTCGGCGAGAAGACTGAATTATCGGCAACTGTTATACACGTGCAATCGTTGTTACAAAACAAGACGATGGAATGCGAAGAGGCACAGGCGCGTCTACGCACATCTCGGTCGCGCGTTGCTGATCTCGAGCGCGAGTTGACGTCAATGAAGGAGGAGCGCGGCCGGCAGGCGATGGTGCTCAGCGGACACGGCGAGGAATATGAACGATTGCGCGACGAATTGCAGCAGTCGCACGTGCGCGAACGTGATCTACAAGTGGACGTGGATGAAATGCGCGAGCGTTTACGCTTGCTGCAGGAGGAGTGTACGGCTCGAATTCATAAATGCAGCGAGTACGAGTCCCGCTTAGAGCTTGCAAACGTGAAGATACAACAATTGACAAATGGTAAGTCAGGTGAAGAGGAGACGAATTCTGAATAGATTCGTGTGATAGATGGCCAGAAATAAATTATTGATTGCTTCATAAACTTAGTATAATATTTTTTATCATATGTGAGTACAAATATATTTGAATTCAAGGAACCGATCCAAGCGCAAGCGAGCGTTTCATGCAGGAAAAAGTTTCGCTGGAAAAACAGATTCTTGATCTCAACTCATCGCTAAAGACGGCAATGGCAGAGCGTGAACAAGCTAACTCACAATACCAACAATATGTATTGCAACTCAATGGTAACATCGCCAACCTAGCGGAACAACTTGAATCTTCGACAATTGAAAATAACCGACTTCATCAACGCGAGCAGGAACTTGTTCAGCACATCGGCGATGTTGAAAAACGTCTTCAGAATGTGCAAATGCAACAGGACGCTGGTTTGTACAAACAGAACGATGCAACCGAACCGCCGCAACTTCCAAATGCCGAAATATCCATTCTAACGTCCAAGCTGGACGAACTCACCAAGGCCAACGCCGAACTGGAAATGCGCCATGAAAACCTACGAGTCGAACGCGACGAATTCATCAAAGACGTGGAGACGAAACGGGCGGTAATTGATGAATTGGAAGAGGTTGTAGAGCGGTTACGTGGGAATCAGACGAACGGTGTTCAATTACTTGCCGATATAGAGAGCGAGAAGGTAGCGGCTTCACGTGCCGTCGAACAAAATATGCGGTTGAAGCAGCAATTGGAAGAGATGCAAGACGCCTTCATTCGTATGACGAACGACAAGGCAGAACTACTCACGAGTCTATCAAGCTTGGAATTTCGGCATCGCGAGATGGAAGACCATGCGGAGCAAGCACAGCATCAATTGCGGACGTTGACTGAGGCAATCGAGATTAAAGATCGGGAATTGACAGATATGCGCGTTCGAGCTGATGCTGCGGATAAACACGCATTGGCGCACGACCAGTTGAACGATAGATTGCGACATTACGAAGCGCATGACCATAGTGCTCATGCACTGGGTCAAGAGCTGCAACGGGCGCGTGATGAAATGCACGCACTCAGCACCCGCAACAAACATCTGGAAGAGATGCTGAGAGCGCGCGATGAGATTCCATCGACTGGTGTTATCACATCACCTCCAACGGTCCAGTCGCATTCAGCTCCGCCTACGCCGAAAATTGCTAACGTAGCGGTACCGCAGCCGGTGCTAGGAAGTGCCATTCATGAACCAACTACCACCGTGGATGCAGCAGTGAATCCCGCTAGAGATGAATCTACCAACACGGATGTTCCGCATACCAGCACGGAAACCGCAATGCATCAACTGGAATCGAAATTCGTACGCACGATGGAGGAAGTCGCGAATTTGGTGGACGAAAAACAGATGCTCGAGCATATCGTCATGCAGTTGCAGGGTGAGACCGATACAATCGGCGAATACATTGCGCTCTATCAGCATCAGCGCGGTGTACTCAAACAGCGCGCCATCGAGAAGGAGACCCAGCTAAAACAACTGACAAAGGATAGAGAGCAGATGAAGCGCCAACTGCAGGCGCTCAACGATCTCGTGAAGCGATTGCTCGCTGAAAATCGCGTATCAGACAGTGTGCTGCAAGCACACCAAGAGATCAATGAGAATTCGACAGCACTGTGCGAAGAACATGCCAGAATGCATGAGGGTATGCAGCGTGCGACAAATGTGGTCAACGGTGATGCAGCAAATCGCGAAGAAGGCAGCGCAGGAAATGAAACTGCACAGCAAATCATCGCGCTTCTCGGCGAGATTAAGGCGAGTAATCTAGTGCAACCGACGGATATATCTGAGAATTTCCATCCGTGTCCGTTATGTTCCGGACAACTGATTACTGTGTGAATTGTGATGTTACATATTGGGGTGTTTTTGTACATTATTACTTATTATATACTACTAATGTGTACGGCGCGAATTTTACAGGATAATGAATTCTATTTAAGAGTCACACATACCCACAATGTATTGAAATTGATAACTAGGATCAGCATGGTTTATTAAATTGTTATATGCAAATAACTCAATCAATTCTAATTGTATGAACCACCATTTTTGAAAATATTTTGATGAAACTACGCGAATATCATTTCATCACGGCGCCGCTTTGGTTGGTTTGGGCGCATTTGACACTCGGAGTGATTCATCAATTCCGGAGGACAAGTGGAGACCGGCGACGAAAGCAACATCTGCTTCAAATCATAGAAGAGCGCTGCATCTTCATTCGTGCAGAAGCTCACTGCCACACCGGTCTTGCCGGCACGACCCGTGCGACCAATACGATGGGTATAGTCTGCAAATTAAAAATACATAATTAACTTAACTGTAATAAAACAGAAGTTACAGGTTGTACCTTCAATGGTCTTCGCCATATCATAGTTAATAACCATGGACACATCCTTGATGTCGATACCGCGGCCAGCGACGTCAGTAGCCACAAGAATATCTTTGGCGCCACCCTTCAAGCTCGCCAGCGCATACTCACGCTGCTCTTGACCTTTACCACCGTGCAACGTACAAGCATTGTAGCCCAATTTCTCCAATCCCTTCGCCAGTACGTCGGCGCCTTTCTTCTGATTCACGAAGATGATGACCGGCGGTTCCACACCACGCGATAGATACTCCATCAACTTCTTGCGCTTATCGTTCTCAGTCATGATGTGCACGATCTGCTCGACGCGTTCCACCGGCTTGCCAATCGAACCAATGTAAACGACGGCGGGTCTCCGCAGATATGTTCGCGCCAATCTCTCTACAGCCGGTGGCATGGTGGCCGTAAACATCACGGTCTGTCGGTACTTCTTCTTACTGTTGTAGTTCGCTAGCAACACCTTGGAATCTTCCGCTTCCTCCGTATCCGGTTTGAGATTCGTTACCGGCATGTATTCCAATATTCTCTGCACGTCCGGTTCGAATCCCAAATCAATCATGCGATCGGCCTCATCCAAAACAATATAAGTACACTGATTGAGTACCAAATATCGATTTTCCAAAACATCGATGAGACGACCAGGCGTCGCGATGACAATCTCACATCCCATACGTAAGCGGAAGCCTTGTTCTTCCCGACTCAACCCACCCACCACGACCACAGTGCGAATACCAAGCGGTTGACCGAATTTCACGGTTTCCTCTTCGATTTGTTGGGCAAGCTCGCGAGTTGGTGCAAGAATAATTGCGTACGGTCCCTGGTCGGCATCCTCGTTTCTTTCAATCTTCGGCAGAGACTGAATCCACGATAAAAGTGGTATCAAAAATGCGAGAGTTTTACCAGATCCTGTTTCTGCCACACCGATAATATCTCGATTCTGCATACCAATGGGTATGGCTTGCCGCTGGATGGGTGTCGGTTCTTTGTATCCCACTTGATCAATGATCTCCAGTAGCTCACGTTGGATGCCGCTCTCTTTCCAATTACGAATCGGTTCCGGAATCTTACCACCCTTGATAGTGATATTATAGTCTTCGCGAAAGATTCGCCAATCACGCTCAGTCATCTCAGCGACGTCTTTATCGGACCAGTGGCGATCATCCCATTCCTGCTTCTGCTCTTTCCGGCGAACCTTTTTCAAACGCACCTTTTCTTGCGCCTTCTCCGCTTCCGTCCGCCGTTTCTCCAGCAGCTCACCGTAAAATTTACTTTGATCACGTTTCTGAGCTTTGATGTCGATCCCCGCCAGATTACCGCGTCCGAAAAATTGTACCTGGTGTCGGTCTTTGTACAGATTATTGTAATCTGTTGAAGTGTCTTCGCCCGCATCCCAATCAAAAACGAATTTCCTATCGTTCAATCGTCGAACTCTGCGCTTCTTTTTGATCAACCCCAAATACCTTTCTTTGATTGCATCTGTTTCTCTTTCCTTATCTTTGTCCTTCTGCTTCTCTTCTTCCTTTGCCTCACGGTCTCGCCGACGTGTTTCCCTATCATCACCGCGTCCCGGAGGCACAGCATCGCCTTGCTGCCGAGTCTTGCGAATATCATCCAGAATCTTACGCTCGGCGTCAACTTGCTTGCGCTGTCGATCGACTTCCTCTTGGCGCCGTTTAAGCGCTTCGGCGACACGTTGTTCTTTAGTAAGAAACACAGGCTTACTTTTTACTGCCTCCTCGGCTTTTTTCTTAGCGAGAAGTTCTTCTAACGAGAGCGGCTCCTTTTTGACACCTGCAGACTGCTCCTCTTGTTTCAGTTCTTCTTTTAGATCCTCTGCCGGTAGCTCCTTTTTGAGTTCTCTGCGGTCATCCACACGGCGATCCTTTTCGTTTTTTATGTATTTCTGCTCGCGTTCTCGATCGAGCTGGCGTTCCTTTGAACGTGACCGGTGGCGTTTGTGCACGCGATCGCGTGGACTGTGCGAGCGCGAACGTTGTTTTGCACGTTTGTCGCGTTGATTGTCAACACGTTCGCGACTTCGTGAACGGCGTTTCTTTTCATTTCCCATCACAAAGATGCTTTAATTGATTATATCGAACATTTGCTCCAGAAACGTTTGCGGTGCGATTTGTAAATATAAACATAACCTCTCAAACCTTATGATACGCATGTAGTGAGTGTGGTCTATCTATGAAAATAAGTTTTAAAAATTTGAGATCCTTTTTTCAATTTCAAAAAATTATTGTACCAAATTGTAAAGTCTTAGACCCTACCGTCCATTTTACACAGAGCCTGAATTTGCCTAATGGCTAGTTCAACTTGCACAACCACCATCAGCAAATTTATCTTAACTAATTGAATTTGTAAATTTTAGCAAAACAACGCAATAACTACGCGACCCACGGAAAATGTCCATCAGTATTAAGATGTATTTAAATAAACAACCTCCATGTACTGTATTCCCTTATATTTAGAAAACATATTTAAGCCATAACGGCAAACTTTCGCGGAGGGAAAATGGAGCGCTTGCGGATCTCCTTTGGCGTCTTCAGCTTCTGCTCATGCTTGGTAAGCGCACGACGAATAGCACGGGTCTTCTTCGGTCTGAGGTCCAAAGGCTTGTACTTCTTATCCTTGAACAACTTGCGCAAGTTTTCCTTTTGCTTCTGATGCATAACAATATACACGCGAGCAATCGCCTTCCGAACCACACGGCTAAAAACAAAAATGTATCCTCATTGAATTTCATGTATGTTTGCAAATATCATCAATGAGATAGCAATTATCATGAATAAAGCTCACATCTTGGAAAGTTTAGAAGGTGCACCGCCGGTCACTTTCGCCACTCGCAACTGCGACAATTCCGTCTTCAGGTCGGTCAGCTGCTTCTCCAGCTCCTTCCTGTCCTTGGTGCGCAACTCTGAGCACTTAACTTTACCCTGGAAGCAAGCAGAAGAATGATATTCAATACAATTATCATAACATTTGAAGACACCGCATATCGTCACATAAACATAACCTTTAAAGCATACTTGAAATGAATTTCAGCGTTTTTCAGAATAAATGAGAAGACATTACGAACAAAATTTGATACAGTGTCAATCCAGGGATCGTGAAATTAGTGTTTTCAACATCGATGATTACGCTCAGGTGAGATAAACGTAGATTTTGTTTCACGTACCATTTTGATCCGATGAAGATATCGACGAAAAGAGAGCGCCGCGAGACGAAGACAATCTGCTTGTCAGATTGACAGCATTTACCTAGTGGAGCGCCCTCTAAGCCAATGGTGGGAAATTTGATTGTTTTATGCATAGGGTGTTCATTGAACATTGGAATGTAGATTTTCTAATTAAATTTCAGTTGTGCATAACATTAGCTATTTATTCTATCAACGACATGAACTTAACTTGTCTGGGTCATGGCTGGAACAGTTTGAGCGTATAACCTCACTGCCGTGATTATAAAATTGAATCCTTGGCCATATATTTCATATTTTCTTATCTACGAGCATTCATATACTGATTAAGCACAAGCATTATTATTTATTTAAAAGGAGAAGATTTAGAAGTAGTATAAATAGTGTAATCAGCATTTGGGCATTTGAAGTGTTTGCTCTTTATCTAAATTGTATGTGATCAATTAAAAGGACATAAGGTACGATGCGCTCTATTTATAACTAAACTTAAACGCGTTTAACACTTATTTCACATACTGCGCATTGATGTGCACGAACAGTTTCAAAAATTCTTCAGCGTTACTTATTGTATTTATGTTATTGGTTTAAGCGTTCAGTTTTTGTAGAAGTTTCTTCATTATCGCACAAAAATGTTGCGCATCATCTTCGACTGCGATCTAGGCACAGACGATGCGATTGCTCTTTATTTCTTGCTGCTCGCAGAACGCGATTGCCGCGTGAAGATCGAAATGATTGTCTGCAGCAAAGGCAACACGTCTTTACCAAATGTCTGCAGAAATGTCGTTCGTCTGTTGGAAGTCGCCGGTCGCACCGATGTGAGTGACCAAAATGATACAGATTTCATAGCGGTTTCTTTATTTGGCTTTGCCCTCTCAGATCCCGATATATTGTGGTGCATACGAAACTCTATTACCGCGATCGGAAACGATTGCCTTCTATCATGGCGCAGACGGCTTCGGCGACCTGCAACACGCAACGGAACCAAACACTTCCATCATCCGACCAGAGCCGGCTTTTCAAGCAATGCGCGATCTTATCCTTGCGAATCCCAATCAGATAACTTATGTGTGCGTTGGTCCGATGACGAATTGCGCCCTGCTGATGCGTATGTACGATCCGGATGAGGTGCTCGCCAAAATTGCCGCATTGCATATAATGGGTGGCAATCACTTTGGGGTTGGCAATGCTAGCCAGGCGGCGGAATTCAACTTCCATAGTGATCCGGAAGCGGCTCACATTTCGCTCACCTGCGCTCGGTGTCCAATACATTTATTAACTTGGGAGTGTTGCTATAGCACTACTATTCCTATGGTAATCCTAGTAAAAGCTAGTAAAAACTAGTATTTCATTTATATTACTTTGTTGCAATGTAAATTGGTATTTTTCAAGATGTGGCGCATGGAAACATTGACGAAAAATGGAGGACCAACATGGCAGCTAATTGATCGCGCAGAAAGAGCCATTTATACGGATATGAATGAAAATTGGTTGCCATGTGATGCATTTCTAATAGCAGCCATGCTATATCCAGAGATTATCACTAAGCAGACTATGCGCCACGTGGATGTTGAGTTGGCCGGTCGCTTAACACGTGGTCAGGCTGCTATTGATCATATGAATACGAAGTGTCCTAATGTTAATGTTATTGAAAAGATAGATTGCGACTTCTTCCGGAAGTTGATTGTAGAAGCACATACTAAGTTGTAAATAAGAGATTGTTTGGACGTTCATTTTTTTATAATGAAAACTAACTGTCACATTTTGATCAATCAAATCGCTCAATGATTTAGTTGAGACAGTTTATTGCAAGACGGGATTTTCGCGGCTGGGGTTTTCAAATTTTGTTAAATTACACTCTTTTCGTCAGGATGGACGATTTTTGCCAATACAAATTATATCGCACGGTTCCGCCGCCGCTATTTATCCCGCCGCCATACGCGCGCAAAAGCGAATGCCAGGGTGAACGCAAGCAAGTTCCGACATTGCATCTGCGCGCAACCGATCCATCCAAGTTGCTCTTGCTCTGCGAATCGCTCAAGGATCAATGCACGCTGGACCTCGAAGCAAAGATCAATTGCTATGTAAACGTAATCCTCCACCAAACCATTAGAATGTACTTATTAAGTTTGCTCAACAGTTAATGGCGGAAGCGGATTGCGATTGTGCCTTTATGTGTTCCTTCCAAGTGCTGCCGAAAATGGCTGTGATTAAAATGATTGGCGCGCATCCAATCGATCCCGACATTCAACTGGCGGCGAACGAGATGACCATTGTGAGCATTATGCAAAACCGCACCGGCGTCGAATTCAGCGTGGACAATCTTCCGATGGCGTTGCTGGATCAATTGCGCGCGATTCAACCCGATCTCGAAGGCACCGTGAACGCCTTCCCCATTTACGAGCAGAAACACCAAGCCGGCATCGTCGAAGAGACGAACGTCATCAGTCATGGCGTCTTCATCATTAACACCACGCATCAGAAGATCTTTCTCGGCAATCTGGTGCAGGAGTGCTTCCGATTTGTGCTGCCCATTCTCACCAACACGACGGCGTTCGAGCGGCAGTCCAAAATCAAAGCACGCATGCAGGATCTGGTCGCGTGCGGCCGCGTTTTCCTCGATCACATCGGCGACAAGGAGAAGCTGATTGAAGTGATCATCGAACGAGCCAAGGCGATCTTTGAAAGCGAACGCTGCGACCTGTATTTTCTCGACAAGAAGCTCAAGAATCTCGAGGGAAGCGTCATCTGCAAGGGTCAGATCGTCACCGAGTGTGTGCCGAAGAATCGTGGTGTACTCGGTTTGTACTCATCTTTCAATGTGCGTCCATCGTTGTCACTATGTTTCGATTTATTTCGCCAGGTTTCGTCTGCGTTCAGAACAAATTGCTCAACATTGCAAACGCCTACGACAATCCGCTGTTTCTGAAGAGCGAGGATGAAAAATGTGATTTTCACACGCGCAATATTCTCTGCTTTCCAATGGAGATGGGCGACAAGGTAGTCGGCGTGGTGCAGGTGCGCAATAAGCTGACGGGCGAATACCACGTGTACGATGAGAACGCCAGCGAGCAGTTTGCAGCGCTGGCGGCACGTGCCGTCGCCCATGCCGACACGCTACAGCAGATGCGTGCGGACGCCAAGCGGCAGCAAACCGGCTCGCAATTGATGATCTATGCGTACGATTTTCGCGAAGCGGAGGTTGAGCATCTGCTGTACGCGATGCGCCACAAATTGGACGGTTTTGATGCGCCTATGTTCAATGCGCGCACAGTGCCGCGGCATCGCATCGGCGTTTGTCTTATGAAAATGTTTGAAGATCTCGGCTTTGTGCAGCAATTTCAACTGGAGCGCCGACGGCTCGCCAAATTCTTTGTGCTCGTTGAAAAGGGTTACTTTAATCATCCGTATCACAATTACGAGCATGCATTCACCGTGGCGCATTTTGTGTATTCAGTGATTTGCTACTTGCAATTGATTGAGAACAAAGTTATTAGGTGAGAATTTTTTCATATAGTGCTTATTCCTATCGTAATTTACAATGTTAAATTAGTGGTGTGGAAGCAATGGCATTGATCCTGGCCGCAGTCTGCCATAATATCGATCATAGAGGAATCAGCAATGCGTATCGATCGACGGAAATGTCGACGCTGGGATGTTTGTACACCAGTGACGGATCGATTGTGGAAACGCATCATTTCGTCCAAACAATTCTCACGCTGAACACTGAGGTTGTTCGACTATTATTCTCTGCAACATGATCGATTTAACAACTATTGATTTAGGATTGCAATTTTTTGGTCAATTTATCCAAAGATGACTATGCGTATTGTTTGGAAATGATCAAGCACAACATACTCGCCACTGATTTGGTGAATCATCTTAGGCGTGCAAAGAAACAGGAACTTTTACTTTCCGTATGAAGTCTTGAAATAGTTATTGCTTTTGATATTATAATAACTTATTGTAGAGGAGCTTCCGGCCACGCGTGATGGAGCACAGACAACTCTTCTGTTCGCTGCTACTCACATGCGGCGATTTCTGCGATCATATTCACGATTGGCGCACGGTGCGCGACGTGGCGGCGCAAATGTATCAGGAGTACTTTCATGAGTGCGAGCTGCAAAAGGAACTCTGCAAATTGCCAGCCGATAATCTGGATCACGACAGAGAACGTGTACCGCTGCTACAGATTAACTTTCTTAGCGATATTGTTGTACCACCATACAAGTGGGTTTTCTATACATGTATATATCGTAAAGATTCTAAAATCCTAAGTTTTCTTTCTTGTTGGCAGATTATTGGCTCACATGTATCCGGATATGACATTCGCAGTGGATGCCCTTTACGACACCATCACCAACTGGGAACTCTCCAAGCCGCACTTCCTCAATAGGCTCGTCGAGGAGGTGACTTCGCTCGACATGCTGTTGGGTGGACGCTTGAGTTTCTCGAATCTCATTCCCACCGAAGAGGAGGCTGTCGAAGAAGAAGAATTGAGTGCGTACAATGAATGATTAAAGAATTCGATTATTTTCTGTTAAATTACTAGTCGAAACCAAATCTGTGCGTTTAAAACTGACCAATCCGGTAAAATTAACCGTATTTTCTTAATAAATTAAATTACAGCTCAGATGGGAATACAACCAGATTTATTTTATTACACATTCACACAATAAACTTCTCACAGGTACGTAAGAGGAGATTCAATGCGAAAATATGAGATTAAATGAAAACATTTGATTTTTGACCTTATACTTAAGTAAGATTTAAGTAACATTTCGACTAGGCGCGACATTTTTATGATATATGTATCACAATCCTAAGTAATACAATCTATTTTGAAAATAGACTGGAACTAGTACTTGGAACCCACTGATTTCCAACTTTGTTCAAAAAAACAGTATTATTCGGTATTGTAGTATATAGTATGGTCCTCAGTTTTGCTTTGACTTATCACATTACTTCAAATGAACTGAATTGAGTATTGAACTGGCGTACGGTGTTCTAATTCTGCGATTTGCAATAGCAAAACTTGCGCAGATTCGGATACGTCGACGCAATGCACCATGGTTGCGTCCCGTACATGTTAATCCGACTGATATCCTCCTCTTTGACACTGATGACATCAGTATCATGATTATGGATTAGTGTTGCTTCGAAAATTCCATCCCCCGGTTGTAACTTCAACTTAATCTGATAGAGCGTGTTTGAGATTCGCGTGGTGCCGCTGAGATCGGGCACGAATCCATCATTGTCCTTGGAACTCTTGAATTTGATAAGATTATCGTTTGGTGTGAGGCGATTTGCCCAAAACACAGTCGCCGTGCTAAGCGGGGCGCAGAGATTATGCGCCACCGACGTAAAATTGTTTAGTGTAGCCGCAAATGCACTGGCAAGGCGCAGCACAATCGCAGTGTCGAGATTCATAGGCTGCCAATCAAGGCAAGCACACCAGTGCGGTTCAATGAATGCTTGCGCACAGCTGCGCTCCTTGGGAATCTCACTAAATAGTGATAGCGAACGCTCGGAAAGGTTCGCCTTGCCAAGATTACCGACGTGAAGTACGCTCTTGAGCGTCGCATGAATGTCAAATGGGGTGACTAGTGTTTGCAGGTTGCTTTTGAAATTTTCATATGCCCGTTTGTGTTTCACTTGAAACCATGGTGGGAACGTAAACGAGTAGAAGGGCAAGCGTTCCTCCAGCTTGCCCTGAATGGTGTTGCGGATCTCGGCGAATCGGTGCCCATGATCTGCCATTGTTATAAGAATGGTGTTATTCAACGCGCCAGCGACATGCAGACCTTGTAGAAAATCGACGTAGTCCTGATCTGCAGCGCCAATTAGATTGTAGTTATCGTGCGAAAGATCCGCTTGGAAGGCGAACATGAATTTCGGCCGACTCTTGTATACGTTGAAGAACTGTAAATAATTGTAAATATTAAAAAAAAAATGTTATATTACATTGTTTTACATACACTTCTAACAAAATCCAACATAACTTTATGTTTGGGTGTAGATCCAGCACAACTAGTCGGAGATTTCTTAACAAACCCGGTCGAGGACAGATAATATGTCCTGCCATAATGATCCGTTGGTTGTACCTGAAAAGCAAATCAATTATATGCACACATTTTGATTATGTTTAAGGAATGCAAGACAGTACATTGAAGCCCTTCAAACGAAATGTGTAAGTCCCAATATCAGCACCTTCCTCCAAATACCCGGTCACGTAGCCACTTTTACGGAAATCGTTCCAGACAAACGGATACACGTCTACGAAGTTGGCGCCCTTCATCCGCTTCCTAGTTTCCGGTAATTCCAACTCGGTCATCCCCGTGAGCATCGGCGTAAGAGCTTGCGGTGTGCCGTCACCAATAATATTATAGCCCTCAAGAACCAAGGCACCCAGCTGTTCCATCAAATATTTATGAGTCTTGGGCAATTTCCGTATCATCGTATTGCGAGATATTGAATCGATTGCGAAAATTAACACGTTCATCTTCAGGCCATCTTCACCAACAAACTCCCAACCTGTTCGGTCCCAAATATTTCGATCATATCGTGTTGTTGTTAGCACGCCATTCCACGTTTCGGCCTCTGAACGGCAATCCACCTTGACAACATCCGAGCGCTCCATGCGGTACACGGAGTCCGACTTGGTAGTGTCGCCCTCCGAAAATTTTGAATCGCCTATTCTTATAATGTCAGTGAATGAACATTCAATATGCCCTTTTTGCATTATGATATCTTCAGATATGTGACATTCATGATTCTATAGAACAACACCATTATAAAAATTATACAATAAATAATAGATATTGCACTTACTTCACAAGAAACCCAATTCTGCACTGCTTTGCTACAATCAATAGGAGGCACATATTTAACAAAACTCATCATCTCTGGTGAGAAAACTGGCAAGTTGGGCTGTCTGCAAGCCTGGTGGCTAGCTTTGCTGTGTATCATTTCCTCCAATTGAAGTCTAAACAGGAGAAACTAGTAATCCAATTTTAACACAGAATTAAACCACATACCTGATAATCTTGCGATCCACATCCCCATAAGAAAACCTCCAGAAATATACAATGATGTACAGGATTAGGCCAAACGCTACTAACGGGACAAACATGCGGCGCATCAAAGAGTTTCTTCTGCAGTTGTTTCTGGTTGACATGATTTGATCTTACACTTTACTTATTAATTAATTCCACTAATTCTTGACTAGTTATGCTCCGAAATGCACTAGGGCAAATCAAAGATGTGGAAACAGGAGTACTTTAGGGCGAAAACATAGGATAGCATCGGTGACTATTAGCTTCGTATTGGAAAGTCCTATTTCCTTGAGCAAAATTATTAATAATTGTTATGGAAAAAACGTTCCACATCGCTCTGGTACGCGCAACAGCCCAAATTGGCCCACATAGTGCGAAAAATTCGCGTATTTCACTTAACTCACAATGAGTCGGCTAAATCACTCAATTTTAGCGAACACGGTTAGCGCCACCCAGAAGCACCCAGAAGCTCGAACCTTGAACACTCAAAAAAATTAAGCAATTTCCGATTATGTATAGTGAAAGTAGTGAAATGAGTGAAATTACTTATTGGCACTCATTATGCATCGCGTCACAGCCGTCACTTGCCGTCACAGCGCAACAATTCGCAATGATTCGCAATCTCTGTTGATGATCACGCTCACATCACGCTAGAATGAGAGAGAACCTTCCTAAGTTAATTTATGCAACCATACCCGACCATACCTAACCTCATTGCGCGCTTCGAGTTGACTAAAAGCACAGTGATCAAAGTTGATGATGTGGTGATACATAATAACAATGGTATAAATAATCATTACAATTAGTT
This sequence comes from Myllaena sp. GC000078, assembly GCA_030264135.1. Lineage (NCBI taxonomy): Eukaryota > Metazoa > Arthropoda > Insecta > Coleoptera > Staphylinidae > Myllaena > Myllaena sp. GC000078. The sequence goes on along the minus strand of JARJDR010009339.1, from coordinate 4,675 downwards.
CTTGACTTCAATATATTCTAATCAGAATTACTTGAATATACGCGATTTATAATCGGGGCTATAAAATGGATGACAATGAAGTGAAAGAGAAGAGTTTATGGGCTCTAAATGCATCTATTGAAGAAATTGATAAGGAATTGCAACAAATTAATCTTACTGAGGTATTTTTCATATTCCGTATAATTTTATAACATTATATTATACAAGAGATAATTATTAATTTATTTCTATTAGGAAAAATGTATCCAGGAACTATCAAATCAACTTACTCAAAAGAAATATATTGATGATAAGATAAGAGGTTTAAATAAAATTGTTCCAACATTGCAAGTAGTCAAACAGGAGGCTGGTACTTTGGTGCAGATCATAAAGAATATTTCTGAGTCTTCCAAGAAAATCAGTGGGGAAATTAAATCATTAGATTTGGCCAGAGTAAGTCTTTTTTTTTTCTTTGTTAATTTTATTATCTGTTAATATGTATGAATTCTTTAGTCCAGGATTGAGGAGAGCCACCGACGTGTTTCGGATTTGATTGATCTTGAGTACTGTGCTAAAGGTGTGCAGATGGCAATCAACAATGAAGAGTATGAAATTGGTGCCGGACATATTCATCGCTTCCTCACCATCGACCAGACGCTGTTGAAGCGAACCGCCGCTGACGTTAAGAAGGCACCGGGAATCTTGCGCTCTGTGCACACTTTGCAGGATGCGGCGCAGCAACTGCGCGCTATTGTTAAACATCGTTTTACCGAAGCTATCCGCAAAGATGATCTCGCAGTCATTGATCGTTTTTTCAAAATTTTTCCACTTATTGGCATGCATGAGGAAGGCATCCATGAGTTTTGTCTGTTTCTTAGTAATAAGTTGCAAGATACTGCACAGAAAAACTTAAACATTGCATTGAACACCAGCATAGCAGATGAACGCTTCAACGTTATTTATGCGGACACCTTGACTTTGCTATTCGAGGGCGTAGCACGAATTATAGATTCGCAACATCCATCAATCGAGAGTTATTATGGACATGGTTGGCTATTGTCGGCGGTGAAAATCCTGCAGGCAGAATGTGATCGTCAATGTCAGCGCATCATTAACGAATTGAATCGCAATCGGCAGATTAGTAAAAGATTTGCGATGATCAACGAGTCAAACACTTCGGGCAGTTCCACCAAGTTGGAGAGGGTTGATCCTAAGGATCTGGACGTGTTGATTGGCGAATTGACAATCATGCATGCACGAACCGAATTGTATTTGAAATATATTCGAAGAAAAGTTAATGTAAGTACAGTTAATGTTCTTTTGAATGATTGTATAAAATCTCTCGTAGACGGATTTGGAATTAGGTATTCCAGATGTGAATTTGCGCACGGAGAAGTTAGATCAATTGGAACACATGATCACCAACAGTCAATTATCTCAGAGCAAACATGAAATTCTTGGATATTATTTGCGACTCGAGCAGTACTTTATGGAGGAGTCTATTTCAAAAGCGGTATTGATGGATGCGATGGACACTTCATCTGAGGTGAAAACTTCATCAGTGGTCGACGATACGTTCTTTATTATTCGAAAATGTATCCGACGTGCGTTATCCACCGGCAGCCTCGACGGATGTTGCGCCATTATTAACAACGGCTGCCGAGTATTGGAGAGCGATTATTGTAGTGTGCTCAAAACACGTCTTAAACAAGGATACCCATACGGATATTTGGATCTCTCACAGGCTTACAATGTGTTGCAAACGACCATTCAACAGGGACGTCTCCAACCGAACGACGCTGAGCAGCAACGGACGATTTTCATAGTTGCGTTAAATAATGCCGACATTTCCGCCGAATACGTGGAAACTTTGTCCGACAATATTATGGCCGAAATTGAACTGGTCATGCCGGGCATGAAGGAGAACGAGCGCGGGAAATTGGAGTGCTGCCTTTCCGGTTTATCTGCCGTAATCGTAAATCTAAAAGCGGTTGCTGATTATGGCATGCAGCAGTTGAAATCAAGCGCAATCAAGCCACGCATCACCACGTGGATAGACGCATTCTCCGCTATTAATCATCACTTCACGGAAGATGAGTTGGGTGCCTACGAGGCTGGTGGGTCATTCGTTGAGAGTCTCATCTTCAATCTTGACTCGTTGCTTGCGTCGTTCCGGGATTCACTGACGCCTAATAACTACGATGTGTTTGTCGCAATGGTCACCGCTGAAGTGACGGCGCGTCTGGAGATTAGTATCATGAAATCTTCATTCAATCGCGTAGGTCATTGTTGCTTTTTTCGTCGTGACTTATACAGAACTCCTTTTCTAGTTAGGTGGATTAATAATGGATAAAGAAATACGAAGTCTGTCTGGATATTTGACGACGTCCACATCGTGGTCCGTTCGTGATAAATTTGCGCGGCTCACCCAAATCGCGACAATATTGAATTTTGAGAAAGTTACGGAAATTGCTGATTACTGGGGTAGTCATGAAGGCGCTTTGACTTGGCGATTGACCCCTTCTGAAGTGCGCACAGTTATGTCTTTAAGGTAATTCAATTGTATGATTAATTAACATAATTTCACATTCCGGAAATGAATTTTAGGGTTGATTTCAAGATTGAAGATATTCGCAAGTTGAAACTTTAAGTTTCCTATGTATTCTCAATTAATATGAGCGTGGAGTATTGCTTTTAGAAATGAATTACAAGCATTGCAAGATTGAAAAAATTTCTTTCTTTTTTTGCCACCCGTTTAAAAAAAAAGATGATTTTGATGAATCTATTTTGTTTGTCATTCTATCTTACCTAACCTCAAAATTTTCTAAAGTGCATTCCGCGATTCATCGCCGCGGTGCCGGTTTCGTCATTTGTATCAATTTGTATCGTCTGCCAGCTCGACGCTAATTCGTTGTGAAGATCAATCAAGAATCCGCGATGCCTAATCAGGAAGTCACCATGGGGAAGGTGGTGGTTCATCCACTAGTCTTGCTCAGCGTTGTTGACCACTTCAATCGCATGGGGAAGATCGGTAATCAGAAACGTGTCGTCGGAGTCCTGCTGGGGTGCACACGAGCTAAAGGCGTTCTGGACGTTTCAAATAGCTTTGCAAGTAAGATTATTCCAAAATTTAAATGTTATATATTACTGAGATTTGCTCTGATTTCATTTCCAGTTCCTTTTGATGAAGATGACAAAGACAAATCGGTGTGGTTTCTTGATCATGACTACTTGGAAAATATGTATGGCATGTTTAAGAAGGTAAACGCACGCGAAAAAGTCGTCGGCTGGTACCACACCGGGCCAAAACTCCATCAGAATGACATCGCCATCAACGAACTGATCCGCCGGTATTGCCCTAACTCCGTACTGGTGATTATCGATGCTAAGCCGAAGGATCTCGGTCTGCCAACCGAGGCCTACCAAGCAGTAGAAGAGGTACATGATGATGGTTCACCAACATCCAAGACATTCGAACATGTGCCAAGCGAAATCGGTGCCGAAGAGGCTGAAGAGGTCGGCGTAGAACATCTGCTCCGTGATATAAAGGACACGACGGTCGGCACTCTGTCGCAACGTATTACCAATCAGTTATTGGGTCTTAAAGGATTGTATTCCCAGCTTGTAGAGATCAAAGAGTATCTTGTGCAGGTGCGCGACAGTAAGATGCCGATTAATCACCAGATTGTTTATCAGTTGCAAGATATTTTCAATCTGCTTCCGGATATTAGTAAGGATATCTTCAACAAATCTTTTCATGTGAAGAACAATGATCAGATGTTGGTAGTCTATCTTGCGGCTATGGTCCGTTCGATCATTGCATTGCACAATTTGATTAATAATAAATTGACCAACAAAGATGCTGAAGAAGTGAAGAAAGATGATAAGAAGGAGGTGAAAGATAAGGACAAGGAGAAGGACAAAGAAAAGGATAAGGAGCCGAAGAAGGATGAGAAAAAGAAATGATTCTGATTGAGAAGAGCTGCAGTTATTTAAATAAGCTATAACAACTACATGTAATTCTTTTGTAAGAAATCACCGTGAAATGCTTTATCATATGAATTTTCTTATGTACTTTTGGAGTCCCACATATACATAATAGATTCTTAATGGTTAAAGAGTTATATTTGTAAGCAATACAAAAATCACAGTTTTCTCATCATTATACAATCATAAATTTTACAAAACTGAATCCAAACAAATCTAATTACAGAACTATCCTTCTAATGAATTTGATCAAAGCAGATGATACAATCTGAAGATTGTTCAGATTATACATAAAATCCAGAGAACTAATTAATAATTACATAAAAGAAATGCAAAAATCTTTGGAACTATTTTAAATGTAATTACTTTAATCTTTGATTCTAATCACTTTAGGTTTTTTAATCCACAGACGCTGGCGACATGTTGGTTGCTTTTTCGTTTTGAAGCTTTTCCTAATTATTTTTTTCAGCAATAAAACGCGCAAACACGGCGACTTGTTGAAGCGCTTCTGGCAGTAACGTCGAACATCGAGGGGTGTGGGCAGCATGTTCGGACTAATTTCCGTATATTCTTCTGCGGTGTCTTCGGTCGCCGTGTCCATTTCTTGTCCACAATTCGTTTCCGAATCAGGTTGAAGAAGTTTATTTTCACGCGATTCGAGCAAATTCGAATTCAATACTGGAATATCGCTGCAGGGTGAAACGTGGTC
>JARJDR010009334.1:0-20847 GCA_030264135.1 Myllaena sp. GC000078 | reverse complement strand
GCTATTCCTATACTTGAACCGATGTAGTCAACACCTCTCTCTTTCTCTCTACAAGTACATTATAATAAGTATGCGATTTCTAAATAGATTACATTAATGTTTAGAAAAAGTTTAAAAACCTATCACAAATGCAGCTCCTATAAATGGAAAGCTTATTACATTTCTCTATTAGTAAATTTTCATTCCTCACTACCGATAACGATGACGACTCGTAATAAAACGTACGAATTGCATTCGATTCTTGCACCACCATGCCTCCAGTGTGTGTGTGTGTGTGTGTGTGTGTGTGACTGTGCGTGCACTTTTGTGTAATTGCGGAGTGCGTGTGTGTGTTTGTGTGTGTTGGCAAAGGTGTGTATATTTGATTAAAAAGGTTTTGCGTTTTATTATAGCACCAATGCACCAATCTCTTTCTTTCACTTTGTTGCTTTCAAACTAATACAAGTGCGCCGATTCGTGGTTGCGAATCGAATTCGATGTTTACGCGATTGTTTTGTGTGTGATTTTGAATCAACCTAGATTGCTGTATGAGGCCTGAATTTGATGAAAATGCACCCTGTTTGTTGTGAGATTTAAGATGTGTTACATTGTTATAGCATCGGTTCGTCGCGTCGCGTCGCGTCGGTGCGTCTACATGGATTCCATTTGCTCGGTGAGCTCCAGTATGGGCGACTCGCTCAGTGGCAGCAATGGCGGCCAACCGCCGCCGCCACCTCCCAGCGATAGACCCTTTTTAGAAAATCATCATTAACACAATCTTTCCCCACTTATTCCAGCAGGCGCGCAAAACATATTAATTACGAAAATCATAATAAACACAATAAAATTATATTAGTTAAATTATTATACAGAACAAATCATATAGGTAAAAGCGGATGAGAATTACAGTTAACATATCATCACAACATTATACTAATTCGACTAGGGGACTAGTTTCAAAAGTCTACAACGCGAGAGAAACAAACATAAACAAAAAAAATCACAAAAATGCATGATCCCGAGCCACCATGTGATATACTATCAATGTCGATTACTGTCTTTAGAAATCACATGGTGCTCGTAAGGTATGTGGTCTTAGATCACCCAATGTGAGTTTACCTGATGATTCCAACCAGGCCCGGCGTTACTGCTGGCTGTCGGCGGCTGCCATTGATGCGGTTGCAGCAAGCCAGCACCAGGTGTGCCAACGCCACCAGCAACAGCAGCATCGGTGATCTGGCAGGCGGTCTGTAGATTCGCCGGCAGCGCACTCCAACATGCGTCCGTGGCGCCGGCAGCCGCCTGCAACGCCAACAACTCTTTGCTTTGCTCCGCATCGGCAGCGATGAGCGGCGGCAACGCGGGTAGTACCGGCTGCTGTTGTGCGATCTTGTAGCTCGCCTGGCGCAGCATCTGCCGACGCGCTAGCTGATGACTGCTACCGCCCACGCCGACACCGACGCCGCCATTCCCATCCACACTGCCCCCACCAGCGCCGCCTCCACCCGCCGATTGATGTTGCGACATGGCGCACTGCTTCTGCAGCACCTGCCTCTTCTCCTGCAGCAGCCGTCGCTGCATCGCCGTCTGCAGCTGCAGCGGCGCCTCGGCAGCCATGCTCGTCGTATAGCTGAAGTTATCAGGCAGACTCACGCGTTTACTAGCACCGCCGCCAGTACTCCCGCCACCAACGCCACCATTACGATGGTACTGCGAATGCTGCTTCTGGCGGGCGCTCACCTCCTCAGGTGGCTCACGCGCCTGGTATTTCGATTGCAGACGCGCCGCTTCCCTCTGCACCATATGCATATCAAGAACACCCTTGGTTTTCGCATTCTCGCCCAGTTTCTGCGAGTTAAAGGCGCCATTGCCGCCGCCATTCCCGCCATTGCAGTCGGCTGCTTGTTGGGCGACAAGCCCGTCACTGGCACGCCGACCCTCGCGAAAGTCTACCGGTGAACGCGTCGCACCACGTGGCACTTTATAGCTGCCGCCACCAACATGCACCAACGGATGTACACCGCCTCCGCCGCTTGCGCCGGAAGCGTGGTAATGGTGGTGCTTGTGCAACGCCGCCGAGCGCGTGTTGATCGAGTACGTGATGGCCCCCGATGCGCTGGTGAGGGTTGGCTCCGGCAGGCTGCGCGTCGTCGTCTCCGTGGCCGTGCAGCTGGGCAGGCTGTTGGTCAGCTCGCTCGACTCGCCGAGCGTCGTGTAGTCCAAGCTCTCGAAATTGCTGTCGCAGCTGAGATTCTGGCTGAGCGACTTGGACGCGTCGAACGTGGTCACCACGCCCGACGACGACGACGAGGACGCGTACGACAAACGAGGAGTGTGCGTCGCGGCAGTGTGATGATGGTGCGGTGTGCACGCATGCTCCTCCAGATCCGTTTCCACACCCTCATCCGTGGAGCTGGAGTACTGCGTCTGCATCTCTCCACTGGAGCGGCCCATCGCCGTGCTGTAGAAGCGCGTCAACGAACCACCACCACCACCGACGGTGTTCTTTGGCTCACCCTCCATGCTGTTGTTGTGCAGGAACGAGTAGGTTTGCATGTGCGTGAGGAGATCGCGGAATGGCGTCATGCCGCCATTAATGGCCGCCACATGCTGCGGTGTTGTCGATGACGATGGCGGCGTAACCGGTGCATCCCCAGCGCATGTGAGCGGCTGTTGTAGTGTATTCATCAATTTGCTCGCCTCGTTGGCAATGTTGAACACGTTCGCCGACGCCTGATTGAGAATTTTGAGCGCGTCCTCGCTATTGGTGGCGGCTAGTAGTTTAGCAGCGTCGATGCCATGCGATGGCGGGCCTGTTGTCGGCGTGGACGACGCACTCAGATTGCCTTTGCTCGCTGTTGGTGTGGCGCACGGTGAATGTGTCTGCTGCTGTTGTTGTTGATGCTGCTGGAGACGACGGCAGTCCTCTGTGGTGCTGGCACGGTTAATCTTACGCATCGCCTGCTCAGCAACGCAAGATGGCCGTCGGTTGCGTTGTTGTGGATCGCGCGATGGTGTTGTTGTAGGATTAGCGCCGCCACCACCTTCACTGCCAATCAATTGATTGCGCAGTTTGTCTAGTAACAGATAATAGATCGCCGCATGATGGTCGTAGTTGCTCAACCGTATCGACTCTCTTGTTTTGGCGCTGTCAATATTCAAACTCTGCATGAGGCGTAGAATTTGCTCGTTTGGCTGAGGTGTCCCGACGGAATGAGCGCTTGCAGTGGTGGCGGCCGCCATTGGCTGCATCAACGTCGGCGGTACCTCCATTTGCATCCAGCGGTGGCGCTTGATTTGGCTAATGCAGTAACGCTTTGCCGGTTCCAGCACTAGCATTTTGCGAATCAACGATTCGCAGTCGGAACTCATGAAATAGGGTATTCGAAAGCGACCGGAGAGCACTCGATCACGTAGCGCCTGAAGCGAGCATCCGTCGAAGGGCAACGCACCGCAGACCAGCACGTACAGAACGACACCAAGACTCTGTGGGTAAAACAATACGTTAAGCTAATTTATATCCTGGGGTGATTGTGAGCGCGTGCCAACTAACCCAGATGTCAATCTCTGGACCGGTGTACTTCTTGCCCTCAAACACCTCCGGCGCCGCATAGGGTGGGCTTCCGCACCACGTCGACAGCTGGCCGCCAGGCATGAAGAAGTTCGAGAAGCCAAAGTCGGCGATTTTGATGTTGTTATTTGAGTCCAGTAATAGATTCTCAGCCTGTTATTTACAATTAACAAAATTAAGTAAGTAATTCTCTTCATTGGGGACTTTATACTCGAATAATTATGAAGTACACTTGATAAGTTTGAATAGACTTGACAAGTACCATGTGAAATGATGGGAGGGACAGAATTGAAAAACGGCGGACGAGAGTTGAACGCAAAGGTCACCGCGTGCGCATCGAAAATCGGTGCGGGCGTACGACTGACGTCATTCGCACCCACGCAATAGGCATTGAACGCACGCACGCACGCACGAACAGCGCGTCGCGACGACCACTGACTTACTTTGAGATCGCGATGCACAATATTGCGATTGTGGCAGTATTCGACAGCGGAGAGTATCTGCCAGAACTTGGAGCGCGCCTGATCCTCGGACATACGGCCATAGCGTGCTATATAATCTGCAAATTCATAATCAACAAATTACAATTCCAGCCATATCCACAACGATTCGTTTTCGGACACCTACCGAAAATCTCTCCTTGACTAGCATACTCGGAAACCAGATAAATCATATTTTTTGTTTCCATCACCTGCAATCAAGCGCGAAGTCGAATATTAGCTAACAATAAGTACAGCATTCTAGTCCTAGATCTAAACTTCATATACGTATTGCTTTCTTTGCTTTATTTGAAACCTTGATAATAATGGTAGTGACTGGGGTATAAATTAATTCAATCATTGATCATGGGTGTTTGGGAGTCGATGGCGGCCGTTTGGAGCAGTTTGGAGCGTTACCAGGTTTACCTTCAACTTGACTGGCCCTGACGTCGGTCGGTCGGTCGGTCGGCGCGGCGTCGCGGCCGTAACCAACCGACGTCAGCGGCGTCGCGACGCTCGGCGCCGTGTGCACGATGACGTCATTCGGCCGGTCGCTACGGCAACCTGATGACGTCCGAAGAACAATCGCTCTATCGCTCTGCTGGATAGAGGGATGGATTGGGTGGAATGGGGCGCGTCGCGACTACCACCATTACAACTATTTAAAACCCACTTAATACGCGCCGCATTTTCAAGCAGCTAATATGGCGTAACGTATAATTATTAAAAATTGAAGAGCATACTTGATACAATTTGATAATGTGCGGATGGTCCAGCCGCTTCATGATGTCGACCTCACGATACACCTTCTGCAGATTGCCGGCGTCCAGCTGCGATTTGTCGATGATCTTGATGGCCACCTGTGTCAAAGCGAAGCAGAAAAACAAAGGCATGAGACATCCATATCCACAGGCGGTGGGTTCTGTTTGGCGATTAGCCGCACCATATAATAATCATCATTGCCTCGCGAACGCGCGCGCTCGCGTCGTGTATTTGACGTCATTCGGGGCTATAGTCTACGGCGTTTGACGTAATACGAATCGTTATTTATCGCGTAGCCATAGCCGGAGTGCACGGCCGGCGAGCAATAGCAAAATACGTTGTGTGCATGTTTACGTAGAAACGACGTGTTTTGCATTTTTTTACAGCCATGCCGAGCTGTGTGTGACTCATCGAATGTTGATAACAGCCCATGGCGAGGTTGGCGGGCGTCAAAATATTATTTTGCGGTCCACTCGCTAAATAACGCTCAAATATTATGCTCAGTCAAACTGACCAAAAAAGGGGCATAATTAAAGACTGGAATGAATCAATAGCTTTTACGCATGCATTTGAAACCGATGCGTAGTTGCGTAGTTTTGAAACATTTCTTAACCGTCAATCGAACGACGGCGTTCATCAATAAGTTATAGAGCGTTCGTTCACACAACGCGCAGGAATAAATCTAAATCTAAATTTAAATGTCAATGACAAATCAACAAACGCATAAACTCTCTCTACGCGTCGGCGTGACGCACATCCACCGTAATGTAGGCCCCGTGCTGCACGCGTGCTCCGGCACGGCGCGGCGCGGTGTCTGCGTGCGTACGCAAAACCCACACTCTCTCCTCCTCATCCTACGATCGTCAACGCGACGCCGACGTCAGATACAAACAGGCGGCGGCACCTTAAGCTTTCTAATTGATTGATACATCGTGTTTATTGCAATTTACACTCACCTCAGTCTTGGTGATGCGATGCCGTGCGAGCTTCACAATGGCAAAGTTACCCTTGCCGATGGTGCGCTCGATGTCGTAAAAGCCGACGCGAATCGTCTTCCCTATGCTGGGGCGCTCGCGCTCCACGATGCGCTCGCGCTCACGCTCCCCCATCACGACGGACATCCCGAACAGTTTGCACTCCCCCACACTCACACGCAGCACACGCTTTAATTTTCTTCAACCTGCGACGTCGTCGTCGTCGTCGTCGTGGTCGGCAGCAGCAGCAGCACATGCCGCGCGCGTCGTTTATTGCTCAGTAATTCGATGTGTATTGTCATTTTTGCGCCGGCGACGATTTGTACGGCTTGGATGAATGGGTTTAGGTGGTGGTGGTTGTTGGCAGTCGCGCGGCCGGCACACGGCAATATCGACGCCCGCCGGCGCATCGACGTCTGGCCGCCCGCCGGTGTCTCGCGGCTGCCGGTGGCGGCGGAACCCGCCACCCCCCTCTGCGCTGCCGCCGCCGCCGCGCATGACCATGACGCAAACGCCGCAAACGCAATCGTTGCGCTACGATTTGCGCACGCACGCACGCGTATATGGAAGCAGTCAATTCGCATTCAATCGACAGCGCATTACTTAGTTACATGACAATAATTTATTAAGGTTCTACAGAAGCCCACTTGCAAACAAAATATAAACTAAAACTTAAGTAATAACATGATCCTGCGTGCGGATTCGCTTGTGTCCGGCCGTGTGGCCGCCATGATGGCGTTGCGTCGGCTGCATGCAGGGTGTGCGCGGCGTCTTGCGCAGCAACGACGAATTGGGCCCGTCGAACCACAACTCCAACGAGTAGAGTGCGGCGAGTTGGTGCAATTTGTCGCGCTCCGTGCCAGAGAGACGCAGCTCCGATCGGTTGGCGTCCTGCAGGAAGCGTGCGACGCGCTCGTTGGCGTTGGTGCTCACGCTGAAGCTGGGACGTTCCTCCAGCACACGACGACAGCCTGAAAATATATTCAATTGTTAGATATTCATTGAAAGATTATGAGAATAGTGATTTACCTGCACGAAATTCACGAGATTCCAATTCATTCCACGCGCCCGGATCAAGCACGGCGGCCTCTTGCGAGGGCGCCCAGTCAGTTAGCTCGTCGTCGCCTTCGTGCCCTTCGCCGCCGCTCCAGCTTAAACTGCTCTCACTAGCCAGCTCACATGAATCGTTGACGCACTGCGTCTCCATTCTATCACACTATGTATCGAAATTGTTACCAACATGCTTAATTTAATTTTTGTATGACTTACATCCATATTTGGGGGTTGACAGAACTTCTCCAACTTATCAACCACACTCGGGTTGAGCTGTCGAATATCTGTAGGGGCTATATGGGCACGACCGCCCTCAATGTCAACGCGTTGCGGCCGCTTACGTTTGCCCACGGGCGGCACGGGCGTTTCGTCCACACTGATGCGCTTCAATTTGCGCTTGCGGCGAATACTCAGTCTTGCAGGGGAATGCTCATTGAATGAGTCGCTTTCAATACTGTGGCTCATGCCTATCACCCAGATAATTATTTGAACATAACAAGACCTGCGACAACCCAATGGCACTTACTTAGCTTTCGATAACGGCCTCGCACGAAAGGATTTAAGTGGTTCTTAAGCTTCATGGGATGTGTCCTCGGGTGAACACTGGTGGTTGGAACTTGGAAGTTGATGGACATTTCATCTGAATCTGAATGGTGCAGATTGTGCACCAGGGACGACTTGTCCCATGGATGCACCTCGGAATTGCTGCTGGTGCTGTCCTCCGACCGGTTGTCGCCTGACTTCACGCACATCTCTACGCATATTTACATCAAAGGCACATTTACCAGAATGTTTCCAGGTAATTGGGCAAGCATTTACGTAAATTGCCAGCCGATCGTGTGCGCCTCCGCATGCCCCATTTTCGACCCTGTTCCAAGGCAATGATGGGCCCGCAAGACTCGGATTCCTCCAACGCGACGGTGAGGTCTTTGGCTAGCTGTTCCATCACCAAATTGCTGCGTCAGATCACAATCATCACAATGAATTCGAGTTGTTTTTCACGCATGGCAGGCATGCCAACAACGCCTTCACTTCTTTCATTTCAATCGCAGCCGCAACCTAACAAAGCAAATGTTTCACAACATTTACCAAATACACAATGCGCACGTAAATAATTTCAGAACTTTCAGTGTCATAACACGAAACCGAATGAAATTTGCATTTGTAGAATTCAAATTGATGAAAACAGTACAAATACACAACTAGCTAATTGATAATGATCATTACGTGGCTCTATGAGGAATGTTTATCGCTGAGCAAATTAATGAAGCAAATTTTATTCTCACCTGTTCTCGCCCAATTCGGTATGCGCGAACATCTGGCAAAACAAGAGAACGTCTATCCATCATGTGGCTCCCTCTATTCAGTTGACGGCCAACTCCATAGGCCAACTCCATCACGCCGCGCAAAGCTTCGCCGCGGCCAGTTCGCCACTGTGCCAGCTCGCCTCGACGGAAAGTAATGGCAATCGCACACACGTTTACGTTACGTCTACTTCAACCAATCCCGATAGAGAAGGAATGTGTAATTTGATGCAGAACAGTTGGGATTTAGAGGAGAAAAGAACTACATTTTGCAACTGAAAGTAAGCCCATTTGTTCAATATTAATAAATTTAATTCTCATGTATATTCAGGAAATGAATCGTATAAAATCGATGTCCTATAATATTTGGTATTTTGTATATACATGGTCGACGGTATTAAAATTAGGATCCAAAGTATATTATAAAATTGCTAATGATTGGAATGGCCATATTGCTGTCTCCATATCTCTAACTACTCTAGCTTAAGATTGCTAATATGTAGATATAAAGAACATTTACATAAATCACATGCAAAATAACAAATAATAATTGGAAATTTTGACTGAAGAGCCCTAAAACAAAATTATACGTGAGTCGAATTATGCGTTCGAGAGCACTTCGCAAAACATTGGTTATGAACACATTACTTCACTATGATTATAGATAAAGTATTCATTAGTACAGTAAAGGTATTTCAATATGTAATATCACAAATTTCATGGTCAAAATTGATAGAAAAAAACTCTTGCATTGATAAAATATTTGCGGATATATTGCGCATCGGTAATGAACACGACTGTCGGTTGGTTTTGCACCGCACTCGAAACCCGGTCAGTATCATCTCCGCCGCCGGATTTGAATCGCAAGCGCGAGAAACGCGAGCACACGCAACACGATCACAAGCGTGACGAGGAAGTACACCGAGAACGAATAGCTCGCCGTGTTCATGTCCATCTCCTCGATGAAGCGCTGCGGATGGACAAAGTGGCAGTAGTCCTCCAATTCACACGGCAGCTTGGCGCGATCATAACCGAAGATGGCCAGCATCAGACCCTCAAATCCATATTTGAGAAACGAGGTGTGAAACAACCACTGCATGTACGGATGCGCTTTGCTCAGTTGCACGAAGAAGCCGGAGAAGATGACGAACGGCAGGAAACAGAATGGGCCGAAAATAACTCCGTTCTAAAAGAACATCAATTAGTTTGAGTTTGGACATGGTTTGAGGGACCAGTACTTTGACATCCATCGATGCGCCGATCACCATGCCGAAACTTTGAGATACCAGCGAGATGAGTATGCACATGACTAGAAACAGAACGAATCGGTAGGCGTCGTACGGCTGCGATGTCATGAAGTACGTGGTGATCGCGTAGAGCAGCGTCGCCACCATTTGAATGGGTATGTCGGCGAACGTCACAGCGAGATAGTAGGCGCCCAGCGAGTACCATTGATTGAAATGCTCCTTGATGATGATCGGTAATTGCGAAGGAACTGTAATCACAAATGTCTTGTTACTCTTGAGACGCTTGACACGCAAACTATACACGTACAAGTCGTGGTGATGCAGTTGAACGCGGTGAGCATAAGAAACATCACCGTAAAGAACATGAAATTGAAGTTGTTGAGCATATTGCTCGCATCATGCCCGATGCCCGAGTAGAGCACGCCGATGAAGAGTGCGATGGTCACGTGTGTTGCAATGCGGGAGTACATCAGCGTTCGATCGCGTCCCAACATGAGGAATGTCCGTTTGAGCAGCACGTAGAGCTGGTAGCAGAAGCTAGTGGAAGAAGCTGCGTTCATTGCTAATTCCGAGGGCGGTTTTGGAACGGCGGTCGCGGCGCCATTCGCGGCGATGGTGTAACGGAAAATGTTTTGCGCCGACGGTGGCGCCTTCACCGGCGTCAGCAGGCCGCTCTGCATCATCTTGTTCACGTGCTCCATCACCTGCATCTCGAAGGTTTCGCGCTGATTCTTGCGCCAGTCGGTGCACAGGCCATTCTCCGACTTGCCCATTAAGTGTTCCGTGTGCGGTCCGTACTCCCCGGCGGCGACTTCCAATACTGAAAAAATTATTTTCGTAAACAGAATTCTTCAGAGTGCCTGTATTTTTATGCCTTACAATAATCGGCGGGATTGTGATACGGTGGACAGTTAAGGCCCGACTCCTCCAGATAGGGTATCAGCCCCTTGATAGAACCCTGATAGATACAGCGCCCATCGGCGATCGCGTAGAGATGGTCGAACATCTCGAAGACGGACGCGCTCGGTTGGTGGATGGTGCAGATCACCGTTTTGCCCTCTTGCGCTAATTGCTTCAGTAGACTTATGCATTGTTTGGTTGTTGAACTATCTAGGCCACTAAAATACCAAAAATTTTGTGTAAAGAGGGTTTGTGGAGTTTGATTAGAGTTTCGTACCTTGTTGGTTCGTCGAAGAACATGACCTGGGGATTTTTAAGTAATTCCAGCGCTATTGCAAGTCGCTTGCGCTGTCCGCCCGAGAGTCGATGCGTTTTGACTTTGCGACACTCCCACAGGCCTAGGGCTTCTAAAATTTCATAAATCTACAACCAAAATTGTCTATTATTGACAGGTTTTGAGGATCTGGGTTGGAAACGTACTCGGTCACGCTTTTCTTTGGTATTCGTATCGGAGCGCAATTTGAGATTGGCTGCCACGTGCATTGCCTCGATGACGGTGAGCAGCGGTTGCAAGTTGTCGTCCTGCATGATGTAGCACGACTTGGTGCGGAATAGCTCCTCATCGCGTTCGACGTCGTTGACGAATAGCTTGCCTTTTACTTTGCGCGTGCTACAAGACGATAGTTTATTGCTTAGATGCAATTAAAGTGGACACAATAATCATAAATGCATTAGAAACACGTCAAGTAAATAATTCTTTGTGTGGGCTGCTGTACGATTTGAACATAGATGGAACGGCTTTGTCTTGTGCAGAAATGACGTCTGTTTACCATAAATTAACTAATCGAAGGATAAAAAGGATCGATTTTTAGCGTTTACTTATTGATTTGGACATTAGGCTCTCTTTGTGATTGTAGTGTATGCATCATTAACAACAAAAAACAGTTTGTTATCGGACGAAACGTTAAATATAGAATGTCCACGAGTGCACGTGCACTCTCAACGCATTTGCACACAATAAACTATGAAATAGGAGTTGAATAATGGAAAAATGTGACAAAGAAGGAAGAAACTGCCCGCAGTTGGATGTATTACGGAATTACGTGATTCATACAGCGATTGCGATTGCTTCGTACACTTCGTCATGCTCGTGTTCCGTTCGTTCATTTCACATGCACGCGGCACACACATCGACGCGATAATGAGCGGCCTGAGAGCCTGGTCCGCAAGTGTGTGTTGGTTGTTTTAATGTAGGGGAAGCTGAGCGCACCGCGAGTACATTTCGCATCGTTCGGTGCACGCGCACCGAGCGCGCACAGTTCGTTGGGTTCACGCCAATCACGTAAAATACTGCGAAACAGCTGAGTTTTTTTCATGTTTCGCGCAAATTAAAGGTCAGCGTTTTACTTACGTATAGCCAGCAAGAATATTCATCAGCGTGGACTTGCCGGACCCGGATGGGCCCATGATGGCGGTCAGCTCACCGGCGTGGAAGTCCCCATTGATATCCTTCAATAGCCGGCGATGGCCTGAACAAAAAGAAAACGGAATGTCGCGATCAATTCCAGCGAATTTCAGTATACATTGTTTCACTCGATTACACTGTTACATCAGGTGCAATCGATCATTGTCTCAATGTCCAAAACGACAACGATGATAAAATCTTGCAATTTCTCCATGTGTACGGCATTGTACTCTCACTCTCATTTGCCTCATTGCCGGGTGGTAATATCAGATTGAGTATGATAAATAATCATCGCATAGTCATCAGTGAATGGGCGATATCGACAATGGATCGAATGAAATCCTACATTGTAGCTAGGATGAGGATGGAGGATGAAGTAATAGACATTTTTTCGGATTTCCTTAGACTTGCCACCTGCCACCTGACACCTGCAGCGAGTAATTAGATTTTGTAATAAACGCGATTAGGCGTTAATTATGAAGATGGAGGAAGGAGGAGTCACGGGCGTACAAATTTCAATTTCAGCGCTCGCGAGCGCGCGCGGTGTGCGGTTTGACCTTTCGCATTAAAAAGGTTTCGATGTAGGTCGAATCGCGTCGCAGCGGAGCCTAGACACGTAGCGCCCGCCGTCCACCTATTGTTGCTATTAACGTTATTCACGCTCATTGATGGCATTATTGCCCAGTGAGCGCTAAATGTATTGCTAAAGTATAGTAAAAGTTAAGTTTGAGCGTTGCGTGTGATACACCACGAAGCGAAAACGAAGCAAAAGAATCGCAGATAATTTTAGAGTACCAAAGTAGTTTATAAATATAAGTTGTAGCTGAAGTCGCGACCGGTTTGGAAGCTGCATGCGCGAAGAAACATTTGCTCGGATAGAAAACTTGTCTAGAAGTCTAGGCGAGACGAGTGGTCACAAAATAGCAGTTGAACTCGAACCATTCTCAAGTTAAATGCGACTTTTGACATTGATGAGAACAAAAAATGAGAAATTAAATTGTAATTAAATGGTTATTTTTGTTTACATTTACATTTAGTACTGTCGAGCACGTGCGAAATGTATTTATTATAATGATAACAGAACGTGCGTGCGTTTATTTCCATGCTCAAGCGTGGTGATAGGGAGTATGCGTAAAGCTGACCGAGTGTGCGCACAAAGGATATACTCGGTACCATACGCGTAAGCGTTGGTTGCATTGCGTTGCTTGGCGATGGCGAAGGCGAGCTAAACGAGGTCATCCTCCTTTTCCTACTGCACACTTTGTCCAGCTGTACGCACGCATAGTCAACCAATCTTATATTTATGTTTTCTTCCTATTTATCAACCAGATTCAGTCTAAATTTTAAGGTCTAGGAATCAAGCACAATGCTTCGAAAACAATGTCATACCATAAAAATAAGTTATATACTCATTTCTAATTTAGGGATAGTTACCAAGTACATTTCTTGATCATGAATGGCAATTTAAACTAAAGAGGTTTCATTTTCTCTATTTACCCCTTTATGCATTGAAGCATCGAATAATTAATCATTGCATTGGTTTTATTTGATTTCTAGTCTTCAATAATGACTACCTACTCTTCACTTACACTGCAACAACCTTCAATCTAGTACAAAAGCAAAAATGCATCCATCTACTTATTAGGTACATAGGTAAATCAAATGCACCTGCGGTGAAACAGGTTTACATCCGTTGTTTTATCAACTTTTATCATCGCCGCGAGGATTATAACGATGACGAATCCAGTGAGTCTCTAATAGTTTTAATGTTGCAATGAAACAATGATGCAAATATATACTACATTTATTTATATCGATTAATTAATTGAAACCGTTGGAGTTGTGATAGAAATTGTATGTGATCGACACGCGCTCTTAATCACGTTGGCATAAGGCCATTCACGTAATGAAATGCGTTCATACGCATGTACCTAGGTACCTACATACTTACTTCAGAAGCGTTTTCGTTTTCTTTTTGATTTCGATTGATTTTCTCCACGGTCAATGCGCATTTTCTTATTAAATCTATGAAATCGTTGATTCAACTAGATTTTACGCAAATATTGAGGAAATAAGTAATAATTAAACACTAAACAATAGGATGTGGCGTTGGTGTTGGATAGGAATTAGAAAGTCTTCACATGTATGTAATCATGCCATCATGCAACAGCGAAAACGAAACGAATCGCCTCAAATTCAACACTATTTATGTCGTATTTCATCTCGCGATATTCTTTTCCAAATGATCATAACATATATAAAGTGTGTCACAAAACCGTCAACTTTCTGATACCGATGTATTGCAACACTTGATAAGAACTAGCTGTATTGCGTGCGCGATTTGCGTCTTTGTGAAATCGTGATTTTTCCAATTCAAAGCGATTGCGTCAAAAATAGAGGTCGGATGGTAGAAAAAAGATCGACGAAATCCGAAATCATAACGATGTTTGAATACGAAACTAAACATTAGCTTCATCAAGCGCGTCGGTCGGGCAAATAGAAATTGATATGTCTCTGATGAGTTGATGGAAATTGTAACAAAGCGCACAGACGGAGACTTTGCCTTTATTTAATTTCCGATAAATATTGAATGTTTAAACTTGAATGATTCGGGCTGCATTGTGAGCAGCAATAAATGTCTAGTTAAGCAATTTGACCGCTGCGTGTGCGTATTTAGATACTTACGATTGCGAAAAATGCCCTCGCGAACCGTGTAGGACAGCTTCCGGAACCCGACGTGAATCTCATCGCCTGCGCCGACTGCTGCGGGGGCGGCGATGAAACTCGGTGGACGCGACGCATCGCCCAGCACCCCATTGTTGAGCAATTCGATCTTTTGCGAGTCGGGCCGATTTTTCTTCACCGCATCCAATCGCAAATGATGATGATGGTGATTGTGGTGTGTTGGTTTCTTCCTCTTCACGCGTTCCATCACCGTTGTTGTTGTTGTTGCATCGATTATCCCTGTACCACCCCCACTGCATTCGTTCATTGTAATTTCTACCACCATGGCACTTGATTGCGTATAATAGAACTGCACCCGATTAACAATGCATCGTTTTGGACGCACTTTCTATTCGCAATTGTACAACTACCCGATAATCACGATTGATAATAAGTGCGTTATATAGCACTTGATCACAAATTCGTTTCATCACAGTATTTCGTGTGCCGTTTGCGGTTGTATTCCTTTGTTCCGCACAAAGAGATCGACAAGCACACCACGCGCGCACATGCGCCTGCAGGTCAGCTGTTGGATGTTATTGTTTGTTGCGCGATGTGCTTGCGTTCCCCCTCAAGATGCAGGCGGAGTGTTTCTTCGTCACTCGCGCTCCTTGTTGCGGCCTTTTGCGCGATGAAGGATGAAAAACGGTGGCAGTGAACCTGCTGCTGCTGCCACTGCTGCATCAATCGGCGATGAGCACGGCGAGAGAACGAAAGCACGGGCGGTCGCGCACACGCGTTCGCACTCGCGGTCTCGCGACTCGCGACTGCGCGCACGCCTGGGGAGCACGCTGTACGTTGGCCTCCCATCGTCGATGATGTTGCTCCCACTCGGAAGAGTCATCCATTAGCGCGCCACTCGTCAACGTGAAAGAAGTGCAAAGTGAGAAAGAGATGGAAGGGGTCAAAGGACGCGCCGGGAGCTAACCATCTTGATTATGGATTAGTCATTATCATTAAATGCACTATTGTATCGTTTGACGAAAAAGTTTCATTGCTAAACACAAGATGCGATGGATTTGATATAGGATATGGGTGACGACCTTAGAATTAGAGATGGTTGAAATTAAAATTCACCGGCGCATCCGCCAATTGTCCTTTCACGAACATGTTCCCAATAATAATGTGTGTGGTTTGTTTTACGATTTTTTTTATAAAAAAAACTCTTTTATGAGTATTGAGTTCTTAAATTAAATAATCCGAATTAGTTAGAAATTCATTATGTATTGCTAGTCGTAAATTAAACATAATTCAGCAAACAGACGTCTTATGAACGATGAGTGATAATTGCCGGTTGGTCGAAAGGTCACGTCTGCGTGCGCGAAGGTACGTTAACGTTACCAATTTGTATGTGCGTGATGGAGACCGTACGTGCCAATGTTCAATCATTGAATCAATCGGTTGATTCGATGCCGTTCGCAGCCGACTCGACTCATCCATTGAAGGCACAAGTTGTTTAAGGACAACGTATATTAATAACTATCTCACGGACGTATTGTCATTAATAATTGATAAAAATTTTAACTGAGTGGAAGGGTCAAGCATTGGCTTCGTGTGACAATGATTATTTTTGCTTTCTTTTTGATTAGATATCTTCAATTAATTTCATCAGTTTTATCAATTTTTGCGCATTTTGTGTATTTTGAGGTCATTGACCAAGAACACAACATTTTCCCTATTGTTTTTCTTCATTAAATTTAAGCACTTTATATCAGTAACTATGGATTGATGAATGAAGTTATGTAATATTTAAGTTTGTGGTTTTAACTAAAGTATCAATTTAACAATATCATACAGGTGCGCGATTGACACATCGCGGTATCAATCCAGTATTTCACTCAATTTAGATCGAAAATGAATGTGTATAGCCGCCATATAGCATCGATGAATAATAATCGTGCGCGTGTTAAAGTGCGCTATGCAAATGAACACCTGGTCAGAGCACCGACGGGTGCTCCTATCAAACTCGATTTCAGATAACGAAACAAACGGTTGGTTGTGGGTGCCTAGTGCAAATTGTCGCGTCCGCAACGCTGATAGGATTGTGGCAGGCTATTGTTTTAACTTGAACGCGTCGTGCTTAATAAAACTCATAGGCAACTCTTGCTGCGTGTAGGAATCGTTTATTAATCCACTCACTTAAAAAAGTATTAAATCTAAATACATTCATTAACAATAAAACGCGTTGACAGTTAAAAATTAATACTAGAATTATCTCACAGATCAATTAGCACTAAATATGTGTCTTTGGCATTGTATGCGCCAAAAAAAAGGGGAAATAGGATGCGAATCTAATATCGACATGTACAAAAAAATCGTAAATAAATTAACCATCAACAAGAATTTTAAAAATTGTTCAATACATTTGTTAATTTGGGGGGCGATGAGTAAAAGCACGAATCTATCGCTTGTTGAGCTTCAGCCATAAGGATATATACGTGGACGCGTGCAGAATGAACGTGATGACGATAACCAGCGACATGTTCGACCACAGGTTGACATCGAGGATGCCCCACTCGCTGATGAACTTGGACGGCTCCTGGTAGTGACAGTAGAGCATGTCCTCCGGACAGGGCAGCTGCGGCCGCGTGATGCCGTATATCGAATAGGCGATGCCGTGAAAACTCGCCCGAAAGTAGCTGATGTGGTACATCCACCGGAACATCACCGGCGTGTCCAAATACGTGATGCAGAAGCCAAACACGGAGAAGAGACACGCCAGCACTGGGCCAATGAAAACGGCGACCTAACAATACAAATTTTATGATTGCTCCAGACATCGCGTGACGGAGTGGGGATAGACTTACATTGATTGGGCAGTTTGCACCAATAAAGTAGCCCCATGACTGAGCGCATATCGTGCCGAGTGTGCAGAATATCACGAAGAAGTAGAGGCGGAAATCGATCAGTTGGCCGGTGAGATAATACCCAATCGCGATATAAGTCCAACAACAGGCGATCTAAATGCATTCGTTAATGAGCACAATGAAAATTTGGAAATGTCGAAATGGTGTGCTTACTTGGAAGGGAATCTCTATAAGTAATACTGAGATTAAATACGGCGCGAGGCGGAACCATCGGTTGAAATGCTCCCGTTTCAGAACATTGATTTCAAGCGGAACTGAAAATTGACGATTATTAATTAATTCTTATACAAGTAGTCAAGTTGGCATTACGTACATGATAGCGTGACGGACATTTGGCCTGTATAGACGAGCAGCAACATGGAGCCGTAGAGAAAGACGTAGTTTGCGAAAATTGTCGCCGCCGAATTGCCGACATCCGAGTACAAGTAGCCGAAGATCAGCGCAACACCGATGTGCGCGATGATACGATTCAAATACAATTTGTACGCGCGCCGCGCGGTGATTAGATTGCGTTTGTACAGCAGGAGGAATTGCATCAGACTGTTGGCGGGTTTGCCGCCGTTGTGCAACACAATGTCGTCGACACTCTGCCGCATGGGTGATATTTTCCGCGCGAGCAGTTCTTTTTCCGTCAAATTCTCAGTGTCTGTGGTGGTCAGGATATTCTTGGTGTATCGTTCGGCCATGCATTTTCCTTGCAACTCGGCCAATTGGTCTACTTCAACGCCATGCTCACCGATTGTAACTTCCATCACTATAAAACACACCACATTATTATCATTAACTGGTGATTTATTACAACTATTAAGACTTACAAAAATCAGCGGGATTGTGAAACGGTGGGCATTGCAGACCAAGACGCTCCAGCTGTGGGAGCAGCTCATCAACCTGCCCGTCAAACACGCATTTGCCATCCGCGAGCACGTAGAGGTGGTCGAACATCTCGAAGAGCAGCGCCGACGGCTGGTGAATCGTGCAGATCACCGTGCGGCCATCGTGCGCCAGTTTACTCAGCAAGTCAATGCATTGGCTGCAGGATAAACTATCTAATCCCCTGTCGGCAAACAAAATAATTGCTGTAGATTGGTTTATCAATGCGTATCAAGACAGGCAGACGTACGTGGTGGGTTCGTCAAGGAATACAATCGGCGGATTGCTGAGTAATTCCAGCGCGATGGCCAAACGTTTGCGCTGGCCGCCTGATAACAAGGCGGTGAGCGTGTGATGCGTGTGCTGCAGGCCGAGCACCTCCAGGATCTCTTTCACCTGATTGACTTTGTACTCGGTGCTCACCGAATAGCCGAGCTTCAGGTCGGCGGCGATCATCATGTTCTCCATGACGGTGAGCTGCAGGCGCAGCTCCTCGTCCTGCGGGATGTACGCAATCAGCTTGTTGAAGCGTGGCGATTCGTCGCGCTCCTCGTCGTTGAAGCGCACCGTTCCGTTGAAACCGTTAAAACTGCCGAAAATGATTGATTACTCGTCTGTCTCGTCCGCAATTAATTACTTCCCCAATTAACTTGTCGATTGTAATAAATGGCGCGACACGTTGACACCGCAATTAATTATAAAACATTATTATTATTATTTTTATTGTTGCGACACACAGTGAATTTGCGAATTTCGTTAAGTTTAATGGAGTGCATTTTATGACAATTGCACGCGTTATCAATGTGCGTGCATTTTATACTTTCGACCATAAAACACAAGAAGCTGTTCTTATCGTACATGTATCCGGCGAGGCCATTAAGCAGCGTACTCTTTCCGGCGCCCGATGGACCCATGATCACTGTCAGCTCGCCCGATTTGAATTCACCGGAGACGCCGTGGAGAATCTCTTTTTTCGCTGCAAACAAATTAAATCATAAAAAATGCGGCTGGCAAACAACATCATTAACGATTGATCTTGTATTAAAACTTTTTTTTGCTTGTGGAAAATAAAAAACTTCAGAGACGCAAAATACGGTCACGCCTCTGTAAGTTTTCGTAACAAACCGCGAAGTTTGTACCGCGATGTTTCTTGTAATAATCTACGATAAATAGTTACATGTGGTTAGCTAGTAGCTATTAGTGTTTTGTCATGTAAACATGATGAAATCACACCGATTATAAAAGAATCACAATAATAATATGATTTGAATCTCATTTATTTGAATTATATTTATTTCAAATACGATTTGAATGAGTACGATGTTTTTGCGGCTGCACTATTAGATTATTCCTTTGTCATATTATTACGAATTTCGTAACGTAATGGCATTCGATGGTGTGCGTGGAACAATCGCAATGTCATGCATGGGATGATTGATGTGCGATTTGCGGTTGGCATACGACTGTCAAATTTCCTACCAGCATGTCGCTCAGATTAGTTTTTAATCTAGTCGCCCTTGAGAGATTCACTATTATTGAATCTGGCTAAATATTCAAGCTAATATGAAAATTTGAATAATTTTCATCTATGTTTCAATATCAGAGCGATGAAAAAGTTGGTTTTAGACGCGGTTCAAGCGCGCGTTATTTTGTTGGAAAAGATAAGACCCGCGGGTCTAGGTTGGGTCAATCTCCGCGCGTCGATCGGTCGGGCGAGCGGTCACTCGTCATGTAATCATTTGAAATTGCGATGTGAAATCGTCCGTCATTAACATTAATTATGGCTAGCGGTTATCGTGCACCAATTCACGGTTATGTTTCTCTCTCCTAGTTTGCTAGTATACATGTTAATCAATTCTACTGTTGACTGGTAATTATGAACGGACATAAAAGCTGATTAATTAAGCGCCTTGATAGAGTTTTTTTATTTCTGGTGATCACAAAAAATGGGAACGTTTGCGAATCGCACATCCGGTTGATTGACATTCATCGTGGGGAAAAATATCGGCATTTCATTTTTTGTCTTTGGAATAAAAGCAAACTTGGTGTTCCCCAGCGATATATTTCGCCCATCTTCAGGTCTTGCAAATGTTTATCACGTTGTTAAATATTAAATATCACATATTAAGATAATTCAACGCATTTCAGCGGGCATCCTTTGCTAGTATACATATTAATCAATTCTACTGTTGACTGGTAATTATGAACGGACATAAAGGCAGATTAATTAAACACCTTGATAGAGATTTTTTTATTTCTGGTGGTCACAAAAAATGGGAACGTTTGCGAATCGCACATCCGGTTGATTGACATTCATCGTGGGGAAAAATATCGGCATTTCATTTTTTGTCTTTGGAATAAAAGCAAACTTTGTGTTCCCCAGCGATATATTTCGCCCATCTTCAGGTCTTGCAAATGTTTATCACGTTGTTAAATATTAAATATCACATATTAAGATAATTCAACGCATTTCAGCGGGCATCTTTACTTCGTCACATTCTATTCGCTGTTTTAACGATTCAATGCGGTGAAATAACTTAATATTTAACAACGTGATAAACATTTGCAAGACCTGAAGATGGCCTAAATTTGGCCAGAACAAGTCGTCAATTGCGAAATATATCACTAGAAAAGACAAAGTTTGCTGCAATT
>JARJDR010009325.1:0-10407 GCA_030264135.1 Myllaena sp. GC000078 | reverse complement strand
CAGCCCACGCGTGGGTGGCAAGTGCGGTGACGAAACTCGCGCGCGGGCGCATGGGGTGCGATGACATAAAAGATAAATGCATCGAAACGAATAATGCATACAGCCACACACGAAAAACAACCACAAATGCAAGCAGATTCGATTGGTGTTGTTGCTGCATTATAGGTTTGCCGTTTTTGCGTTTAACATAACATGACGCCTGACGCCAATTTTGATCAAAACGAAACGGAACGAAATGCAGCGAACGTTAATCGCGGTGGCATGGCGCGGCGTATCGAATAAAACCACCGTCAACGTCGGCTTCGGCGTCGCCGTTGGTGCGCTTTTATTGATGGTATATGTACAATCGGGGATGTTACCCCGCGTATATTGTTCGCGAAATGTGCAAAACGATAAAGTAGTGCACGCACAAATATAATATAACCGATGCATGCAGGCAGATATGGAAATTAGATGCGGGTCGAGCAGTTGTGCAGTAGCATCATTACACCCGAAGGACGCATTAAAATATTCATGACCGGAAAGGTTGGTTGGGCGTCTGCACCACCAACGGACCCCTTCAGTCTATTGTGTTTTTGTTGCTGTTGTTGTTAATTTTTGCAAAATTCTAAATTCACCAAGGTTCCTATCATATTTTCCCTGAATTGAGCTTTCAGATTTTCTGTGTTTTTTATGAAGGAAAAAAGTGAAATCTAAAGATTTTTTGTACTCATTGTGCTAAAGAAGAGAGTGTTACACACAGCGCCCACCACTTTCGCAAACAACTGCTTATTGCTCATCAATCTTCATTGCATAGTTTTCGTCGGCGGCGAGCGGAGCGCGACGGCTGGAGAATTTTCTATTATAAAATGTTTCGTTTCTTTGTTACTGCGGTGTGAAAACGGATGCTTAATATTCGCCCGTGAAACTTTGCGCAACGAGCCCAATACTCGTTCTTTAGCTCTCACTGCCGCGCCTTCGCCGCCACATACGAAGTTATTCCCGACATGTCAAAAGTTCGTAAATTTGTTCCCTGGCTGCCATAGCGCCAACACGAACACATCTATGCTGCCTGCCGAATGTAACAGAAAAGTATTTGTTTATGAATTCCAAGAAATAATACTTTAATTTATAATCGATCATTAAATGTATAAAAAAAAATTGTGTATGTTCAGCAGATAGAAGGCAAATTGCAAATATATAACGCTTTTAATTAATTTATATTAAAAACCTATTTTTAGATAAGTTTCTCAGATGCACTTTTTCACCAACTAAATGGAATAGGAAAATAACATAGATATGTTTGTGCAAAACTTTTAGATCCACTAGGTACATAGTCGTCGTAACGAGGTGAAAACTTTTTAATGGTCTATCAATTTGATGCTATCAATATTTAATGTATTTGGTGTCACATCCTAAATTTTTCTTAGCTTGAGACACTCGATCCACTGAGAGAAGTTTATTTCAAAATTTTATTCGCATCATCATTAAAAGCGTTCTTTTTGTTTTCCTACCGTTTGCTGTGCGCTGTTGTTGCACTTTTTAATTTTTCATCATATCAGTGGGGTGCCCTCGCCACCCTTCTACAACAGTTAATAGTCGCGCAGCCAATAACCCGAGCGGCCAGCGCACAGTGGCTGCTAATATGTAGACATTTGTTCGTTAGCCGTCGCAGCGCCAAGCAAGCAAGCCATCATCCGTCTCTCAGGGGGTATGAAAAAAAATCGTTTCATCTCGCTATCCGCATAGCTCTCCATCCCCCCGAACGCGACCCACCTCCAAGTTGGGAGTGCTAGTAATTATTTTTAATTGCCCCCGCTTCCATCAAAGTCCCCCACCAAAACGCTGGCGTTAATATCGTAGCTCTTCGGCGCTGCTAGTAATATAGTTTTTCATAAGAATAATAGTAATAGTGCATTGTGAAAATTTATTACCGGCACTTAAAATCGTTTAAATCTTTACATTATGAGTTCGAAGAGCTCGTAGTACTTTCAGGAACTATAATACCCGCTTTTTTTGCGAGCATAACACCTCTTGTTTCATTTTTGCTTTTAGATTACATAAGCAAATGAAGTCGATGTGATGCGCCGTTGTTGTTTCTGACACCAAACAACGTCATGCCACCTACGCACATTGTGTGCGGGTGTGTGTGGCTGTGCAGTAATAAAGTCTGAGGATCAAAAGGTCCTTTTTGTAGATTCGCCCAGCCAACCAACCACACTTGTAATTTTTTTCTCTTGTATTTTTGCAACATATAGTCTACGTACGCGAAACACAAAGTGCCTGGCGGGGGTGAGGGAGGGGTATGAAAGCATAAAGAGTTTACTCGGACACAACGGGACAAAAAATGAGGCGCACCGAACGCAAAATGCAGAACGTTCGTCGTCGTCGCGCACATACTGGATTACGTTGTGCTACAAACCCACCTCCAGTTTTGTTTCGGGGCGCGCGAAAGGTGAAAAGGCGAAAGTCAAATAATGCTCAAGCTCTATACTATCACCGGCTCCTCTCTCTCTCTACTCCTGCTTTTAACTCCTTTCCATTTGCATATACACGAACTCCACGGGGTTGCAGTGCGCAAACACGTTGCATTATTTGTCTTGTCGCCGCGCAACCACCATCCGCGCTGCTGAATGCGAGACCAGAAAACGGTGGCGCGGATGCTGAGAGAGATTATGATGTGCCACGACGAGTTGCGTCAATATTGTGATACGTATATCAAGTTGCACGGGGGTGTTATTATCATCGGCCTTGTTTTGCCCCGGTTTATCGTAGTTACGTGGCGAATAGGTGTAATTTACATGCACTGTACTTGTATGATATTAAAATGCAAGATACGTTTAAACTAAATTTTTTAAACTAAACCTTCCAAAAAATATAATCACGATATTCTTCGGACAATTCATAATTTTTAATTGACAATCTGGCCAAGTTGCTAATTCAATTCTTTTTGAATTAAACTTTTTCGATTTCGCGCTCGTAATGAATGGGTTTTCAACCTTTTAACGAGCGAGGAATTTACATTTTATTTCGTTTGCTTTCAACGGTAATTCGATTCGCAATGGTTGGGTAGTTTGACAAACCAGCAACTTTTTCTATCTCCAGGTGGGCCACGTATGCACACGCACAAAAATGCAATTAGAAAAAAAAGAAGGGGAACGAGTCAAAATTGAAGCAATTAATCGAAGCTTTTTAAACTTTTTGTTGTGCCCATCCTGCCAAGCCGGAGGCTTTTGTATTAGTTGATAGTGTGGCTAGGAAAAAACGCTTGCGTATTTGGCCTGGCACTGACAAAAACGCTGCGGCATTGCAGGAGATAGGGGTTGAAACAACAACAACAACTAGAGGGCGGAATGAGGCTGGCTTTTGCCATGAATTCACTATTAAGCTCTTGCTATGGGAGGTAAAACGCGCACTCGATGCCAATTTAACACGCACTCGTTCCGGAGCTCGTCCGTATCAGCTCATTGAGAAAATGAGAAAATTAGTTTTTGCCGGGCGCTCCACACACACACTACGCTCGTTCACTAGTTCCGCATTGATTTTTCGGGACCAAACGCAAAGGACCCAAATAAGTAAATACGAAAAAAACTACGCTTTTGTGGGTGAATGGTAGAGGGAAGGAATAAATACGCTAATACGAAATAAGGACAGATATAAATAACGGCGAAACAAAATAAATGAAGTCGAGCTGAATAATCGAACGTGCGCGCGCGCGCGCGAGCACGTTATCGCTGCTAATTAATCTCTTCGCCCTCGAATTGGGTGGGCTTAGGCGCGGGCGCATTATTATTATGAGTGAGCACTAGGAGTGTTGTGTATGTTGACCGAGAAGCTCGCGGAGATTATCGGGTTTAATTACTTCATTATTTCGGGCGTGTTGGTAATCATGTAAATTCGTTAATAACTGTTTGTTATGCGCGCGCTATCGTCAATATCGAAAATGACCATGCAACAAATTTTTGCGATCAAAGTTTATTTTCACACCTAACGGGAGGATGGCAAGTTGCTATTGTAGCTAATGCAGGTATGTTTTTTTCTGGGGTTATTTTTCTTGCGCCGCTTTTGTATTTCTGTGACGTGCCGAAAAGTGACGGCCGGCGCTGGCCACTCACCTTCCTTCGCCTTTCACTGGGTCGCGTTTTTCATTTTACCGGTCGGTCAGTTCGCTCAGCTCGGCATACGCGCGCATTCATAATGGAAATAATACTTTTTGCTTGACGCTTTGCTTTCACGCCATAGATATATTTCTGCTGGACAATTCTGCGCGTGTGATGCCTTTTGAAAATGGCGGAAATTTCTAGTGTTGGACAAGATGAAAAAGACGACGGCTCAGAGGAGAGAGGTCATCTGGCAAAGTTCTCAGGACTTGAATAGTGGCGCATACAAGATGTCTCAAAAAAATTTCGAGAAAAGCATAAATTTTATCATCAAATCATTGATTCGTCTTTGGAAATCATTTATATAACTTGCTAGTTTGTTTGAGGTTTTTGTCAAGTTGTTGTAAGTTTCTGGATAAGAAGTATCGCCCGGTCCGGCTCTTATGTATGCGATATAATTCACGTGCGGATGACATACATCTTCTTAATGTAGTCATTTTTTATGCGCGCCTGGCCCATGGGCGCGCATCCTTTATCTTTTTTACTTTTTATATATTTATCGGACGTGTGCGGCTGGCTGCCAGGCGAACTGGACCGCTCGCCTGCGGCAGATATCAAAACCGAATTCCTCTCGAGGGACGGCCGGCCGGAAAACAACAATATCCGCCCGGCAAAACCGGTCAGAAAATATTATTATTGATAAGAGTTATAAATTGGTGCGAATAATTCATACAAACATTGCCGATTTTACCTCCATATTTATATAATCAAGGATTTGCCTCTCGTGCACCAAAATAAAAGATTATTTGAATGGAAATTTACCGCACAGGTTGTTGGGAGAGTGCAGTGCGCATACATGAGGGCAAATTGGATAAACACAATAAAAAGTTTTATTAAAATGATTATGAAGGGCTCAAACCCTCTCGCACGACAAGCCGTGCTGCGTTCGCGCGTAAACGCGCAGAAAGTATTAAGGACCATCAAATGCGGATGCGGTAAGAGGGCGGAGAAAATTCAGCACCATCGGCGAAGACAACTTTGCACGTAGAGCAAAGTTTTCCCACCCACACACTATGGACGCAGATGTTGTGGCGTGTAGCATTTACGCTCTTCTCCTTGGGAAAATCAGAAAAATGGAAGAAAACATTCTAGACTACTAAGCCTATGCTAGATAATTTTCAAATTTGGATTATTCCAACCCTTTTTGAGGGTGAATCGAAAAGTCCCGAAGTAAATAAAATACCACAAAGCCCCAATTCAGCAATTTGCCTGAAATGATAAATCACCGTGCGACCGCATGTTGTTTCGGGGCTGCTGCGTGTGCCGAAAACTCCTCGCGCGCGCGCGCGCCCCGTCAGCGCTGCGCGGCGAGTCCATCGGGGGTAGCCCCGAGGAACGTTTTGCGCGTAATTACACCGACGCTCGACTTCAATTCCCACACACCCACACTTTCTACTCGGCTTGCCGCTCTCTTTGCTGTGCGGTTGTGCTTTTTCCAGCGCGCGCCCCGGTGGTTTGTTCATATTTATTCTTTTGCCTTTTCGACCACTATTCACCCACCACCATCACCACTCGGGGCTTGCTTGTCTTCGGCGGGGTGCCGTGCGCGAAATATATTTCACGCAATGCTCCCGCCGCCGTAAGTAAACAGGCGGGAGAGTAATGGCACCGGCGCCGGCGTCGACCGGCGTGGGTTTGCAATGAAATGGGAAGGAATAATGATGAAAAACTGCAGGAATGCGCCCTCCCTATAACCATTCCACTGTATGGCGAATGCTCTGGTAACGCCGTGAATCGTTTCGGCTAAAAAATAATGCACTGCCCACCGGTACGTTGGTTGGGAGTTATTAAGTTGGAGTTAAATGCTGCTCTTGTACAGGGTAGCGTATGTGCGTGTAGGTATTATACGAAATGAGGGGGTGGTTTGGGATCTGCCTGGTGTTGGTTGGCTTTGTGGTCACTTTTTATTCACCGCAGCTTGGTGGCTGCTGTCTGGTGGTATATATGGGTATAAATAACGCAATAATGTAAAAGGTAAAACGTTCCACAGCTCAATGATGGCGTATAAAAGGATACATTGGTACTAAAACAGAGAGTCCTGAAAAATTGACTCTATTATCATAATTTACTGGTTATAATACTGCTTAATTAGAAAATTAAGAAAAAAATTGTTATATTTTAAGCGGTTGACAATATCAACAACAAATATACGATCACGTCTATGATATGCAAGGAAAATATCAGAATCTGATTGCAATGAAGATGAATAGATCTTTTTTTTCTTCCATTGTGTATTCTTATTGCGCCTGTGCATTGGACTGATACGAAACCACTAGTCTTCCAACATTAGTTCAACAACTCCCAATAGCAAAACCATCGTAGATGGTTCGTTATTATTTCAACGTTCGCCGAGTGCCCACTACACTAGTGCCACTCGTGGTTGTTAACTTTTGGCCACACAACCACTCGGCGAAAAAAGGTGTAACGAAGTGAAGTGTACATAACGGGGTGCGCAAGTGCGAAAACTCCCAAACCGCTCCCGCGCAGACATAAACCATAAAATCGTAAAAAGTTTCGATACCAAAACGCAAAGTGTGAAATGGCAAAAGCATAAACTGCGTAGCACAACTCGCCAAACTATTGCCGCACAGCCACAAGCCGTAAATTGCACGCGCTATACGGGTGAAAAGTGGTAGAAATTATTTTATCCGAAAATAATTGCACCACCCCTCCTGTTAAACCTGTTTCACAAACTTTAAACCGACGAGCTAAATTTATTAATGACGTTGGAATTAAAACAAAACTGAAGGGGATTGCTAGTTATCATAACTTGACGACTCTTAAGAGCATCCGAAATGAGCAGCTAGAAAACAAGTTTCCGTCGAATTTTTTGCTCATTGCTTCAATTTCCTTGCAATCTTCGCACATTTGCTCCTCTTTCCGAATTTCTTTTACGGCCGTTTTGTTGTATTTGTATTAGAAGTCGTTTCCACATGCTGCTGTGGCGCAGATGGGTAATTACAAAAGTCCCGCGTGAACCGGATGGAGGATATTGAGACGTTCGGACTTTACCTTCACCCCCTTGCCCGACCAGCCGACGAACCTTGTAATTTCCAGGCGTTTAACACATTCCACTTGGCCGGGGGAATACAATCCCGGATGCTGGGCCACAGAAGAGAGTCGTAACTACCTCCTTCCGTTACGTTTGGCGCCATCAACCTGACTGATAAAAGAAACAACCATTAAGCAGGATGTTGAGCAGCAGACGTTTAACATGACCCGGTTCCGAGTGATGTTTTGCGCTTTTTCTCCACAATTTGCGGTGTGCGGCCCTCGTTGGAGTGGCGTTTGGTCTTTGTAGTTTTTCTTCCGCCCGGTTTGCTTGTTGTGTGTGGAACTTTGAACATTCACCTCGAACAACCCGAAAAGGGGAAGAGCAGAGAGGTGAACTCATTTGGTGTGTTTCTTCCGCTGACAGTTTTTGCGTGTGCTGTAAGAACAAGCAATCCTGGAAATCCTGGCCGAAACGCATGGGTAAGAAAACTAGAAATTAGGAAAGCAGGAAATGAGCAAACTAGTGTTCAACCGGCCGCTGTGCTGCGCTGGTGGAAACGACTTGTAGTGTCTAATGTTAGTCGACGAGTGGACGCGTCTACCATACTACTATTTGTTTAGTCTTCCTTGTTTTTGTTGGTTGTTGGAAATGAAGGGGAACGTTTGCTTTTCAGCATCAATTACCAGTGGTTCTTTCGTTGTTGTATTGCTAAATAGTGCTAAAATCATAAAAAACAAAACTCGTGTAAACCGACCTTGACCGAGCAAAACTTTGCAATTTTCTCTTCGGTAGTCGTTTTCATCTCATTTTATGGGGAAACAAAAAGGATTTTTATCAAAGTCTATTAGTCTTCTTTTTTTACAATCCAACTGCACAAATATAACTTTATAAAAACCACCCCATTGATAGCCAAGTAATGGCAGGGTTAATCCACAAAGGTGACTCTTTCTAAATAATGATTGAAAGCGTTCACATGCGTACTGGAAAAAAGATTGGGCTGCACCTTATCCTGCATTCGTTTCTTTAGATCATCTACCACAGAGGTCGCTATTACAATTGAAGCCGCGCGTGGCGGTAGAAAGGTGGTGAATGAGCATTGGGGCGGACGAAAGGACGAAACGGTCGTGCGATCCGATATCTTTTTTGTTACTTTGTATAGTTTCGGGCCACTAATGCTGTTGCGTCTCGCCAAAGTGCGCCCGCGGCCCATTCAAAGGCCGAGGGCTCGTCAATATCAATTTGACCCTTGGCGCGCATTGCACGTGACGGTCACGAAAAGCGAAAGCCACACGCACACATGACATTCGATTCGATACTCTTGCTTGGCTCGCGTGCGGACAGGAATTGTGCGAGGACATTGCTAACATCAAAGATAGACGCAACGACTTTCTTTCAAATTGGAAATAAATTCAATAACATAAAAATAAATACGGCAAGAGATCTTAAACAATCTTTAGAATAAATACTAAGAACTTGAGAGAAGTTAAGGAATTGAGAAATTTGAAGAAAGTGGGAAGGCGTGTGGCATTTTAGTTCCGCGCAATAAATCGCTTTCAATCACGCGAGCAAACCGCTGCGTCGCGGCGCCGGCGCCGGCGGTGGCCGTAAAGTTGATAAAACTCTTCCCACTTCTTCGATTCAAACAATCGTTTGAATAGAAACAATACGGTCGTAAATATATATTCATCATCCGCTAATACCAGTTGGAAAAGTCTCGATAATTTGAGCCATGCCGGCGCCGGAGCGCAAAATTATTAATTGCGGCATTAATAAAAAGTTGAGAAATCATAAATCTTACTGCAATTAGAAAAAAAGTACAGAGGCGCACACAGGTAATGGTTTAATTCCTGGCGACGACCCCAAAAAATCTTAATTGCAACTCTTACATTTCGGCACACTTTTCTCCTCATTTATCCAATTTCTTTTTTGTTGCGCCGACGATGATTCATATTCTTGGCCTTTGTCTGCGCACACGCAGTAATACTAGTCATATTATTTTCAAGCAATTAGAACGCTCAGTTCCGGCAAATTGGCTGCTTGCCTCCCCATCAGTCAAGGCAGGGCGGCGGAGGGGGTGAATTATATAGGAAGAAGAGGAATAATGTGAACAGGAGCGCGGCCGCAGCTTTCGTTAATGACGTTTGCTTTCATTACGAAATTATTAGTGCCTGCCGCCTTCTCATCTTCACATCGTCTTTCGCGCCCGGCTCGTCGCTCATCCCTAGCGTTTGGGGTGGCCCGCTGAAACAATGCCAGACAAAGCGCGAAGACGATGGGGTGAGGGAGGGAGGGAGGGACATCAAATCGGCTTCGACGGGGCTCGGGTGCGGAGATGATATATGTGAGATTGTGCTCCAAGGGCGCACGCGCGAATTAGAATTTGAATATCAATTAGGCTTTCTGGCGGCACGGGTGCCACCTCCCCCGCACATTAATTGCTGGAAACAATACGTGGGAGCATGATGAATACGTCGAGTGTGAAAATAATATTGTCTTAATACCTTTATAATCCTCACGATGGGATTATCATTAAATATAAATCATTTTGCGACAATATCTGGAGCAAATTACTTGTACACATTAAACTATGGTAGAATTGCAAATCATCTATTAGGACACTATCGGTTTGTATAACATCTGAATTGAGATTGTATCATTTCGTTTGCTTATTTATTTTGTGATTCAAGAAGGGCTTCGTACTTAGACCATAAACAACAATTCCCACCATATTCAGTGCTATTCGCAGCGAATTAGATAATTAGTTGCCGGTTGGCATGCAATTACCATGACAATAAAACACTTCCACCCGAATTCTCGCTTGCGAATGAAAACTCAATTTCCATTCGTAATAATCGGTTGTCAACATTTAATCATGATATAAATTACCGATTCAAAATGTTAATTATGCAAAGTGCATGGGGATCGTGTACAATATTCAAGTGCCCGGAAGATAGTTGACCGTTTCCCGGGCATCAGTATATCATAAAACTTTCGTCTCTGCATGCGGACTGACCCTTTTCCCACTCGCAGTAATAACGCCGAAGGATCGTCGTTGACTTGGGAGGGCAACACGTGCATAATAATGCCGCGCTCGCCGTGCCGTCGATGTAATTAACATACTTCGTAAATAGTTTCGGGCCGGGATGTGGGGAACGAAGTGTTAATCGCCTGCATCCCTCCCGCCTTTGCCAAAACACCTTGTTGCACATTCGGCATTCCTTTGGCCCTAATCTGAGAACTTGCTTGATTTTAAACTCACACGTTGAACACTTT
>JARJDR010009321.1:0-27334 GCA_030264135.1 Myllaena sp. GC000078 | reverse complement strand
ACACACACACACACAGCCTTTACATGTATTTACATTGCAGTTTTATGTAGATAACAAAAGTTATTATCATAATTAGGTGATAATACTTAGTTGCCGCCAGTTTGAATTTGGCGCGATGTAATGCATGGTTGCCAACTGTACCAAACAGCAGTTAAATGTCTCTAGTTGCGCACACATGTTTTCGTTTACATAACCTCAAAAGCATCAAAGTAATGTTTCCGAACGCGTGTGTTTTGCACCGAGTTTAACAATTAGCGAACATGAAAACGGTGGTGATGGGTGAGTTACCGGGATTTGATGATCCGAACGCGGCGGTAGAAGACAACGATGACGTCGTGAAAAAGTCGAGTAAGAAAACCGGCGGCGGTTTTCAGTCTATGGGTCTCGGCCACCATGTGCTGCGGGGCATTGTAAAAAGGGGATATAAAGTTCCAACACCCATTCAACGCAAGGTAAATTACTTTGCAATCCTCCTCACGTGTTTTTGTACGTAAAATGTGGCGCTCTTTTAGACGATACCGCTCGTACTTGAGGGCCGAGATGTTGTCGCTATGGCGAGAACAGGCAGTGGTAAAACCGCCTGTTTTCTCATACCGATGTTTGAGAAGTTGAAGATCAGATCGGCCAAGGCCGGCGCGCGAGCTTTGATTCTTTCACCCACTAGGGAATTAGCTCTCCAGGTGCAATGCATTGCAATAATATTACTCGATAGATGTGTAATTATATAAAGTTGTAGACGTTGAAATTTATCAAAGAAATCGGTCGATTTTGCGACCTGAAGGCCTCGGTAATATTAGGCGGTGATTCCATGGACGATCAGTTCTCTGCCATCCATGGCAATCCGGACATTCTTGTGGCAACGCCCGGTCGCTTCCTACACGTTTGCATTGAAATGGATTTGAAATTGAAAGGCATCGAATACATTGTGTTTGATGAAGCTGATCGCTTATTTGAAATGGGTTTCGGGGAGCAATTGACAGAGATCGTGAACCGTTTGCCAGACGCAAGGCAAACGGTTTTATTTTCGGCCACTTTGCCCAAAGTGCTCGTCGAATTTGCCAAAGCTGGTTTAAATGATCCAGTTTTAATCAGGTACGCAAAACATTCTATGCCAACACTGATTGTATTTATTACAATAAATTTATGAATTTAGATTGGATGTCGAAAGTATATTGCCAAAGGATTTGCAACTTTGGTTTATCACCGTGCGTCCGGAGGAAAAGCTCGCAGCACTTATCGTTTTGTTAAAGACCCACATTCATTACAAACAGCAAACCATTGTCTTTGCTGCGACCAAACATCATGTCGAATACATCCACATGATTCTTGATCACTTTGGCATCTCCAACACCTACATTTATTCAAATCTGGATCCGTCGGCGCGTAAAATCAATACCGCCAAATTCAGGCAGGGCAAATCCAAAGTGCTTGTCGTCACTGATGTTGCCGCTCGTGGCATGGATATTCCCCAACTGGACAATGTTATCAATTACAATTTCCCCGCGAAATCGAAGCTGTTCATTCATCGGGTGGGTCGTTGTGCACGCGCGGGACGAGCTGGCACCGCTTATTCGCTTGTATCTCCTGATGAACACGCGTACTTGCTAGATCTGCACGTCTTTCTCAATCGCGATCTAACACTGGCGACGTTTCAAACACCCGATGGCTCGGTGGGCCGCATGCCGCAATCGCTAATCGAGGAGCAACATGCCGCTTTGTTAACGCTGCACGAATCGCGTATGGATATAGCGAGCATGAAGAAAGTCTCCGAGAATGCCTACCAGCAATACTTGCGTTCGCGTCCAGCGGCTTCAACGGACAGCAATAAACGTGTCAAAGAGCTGCCCTTTGCCGCGGTTGGTCTGCACTCGATGTTTAAGAAGTTGGGCGAAAATGTGGATGAGAATGACCGCGAGAATCTTTTGGATCGGATGAAATCTTACCGACCACATGGTGTAAGAAGTCGGTTGGAGTTCAATTAGGGCTGGAATTATACATTATGTGCTGTTGTAGACAATTTTCGAAATCTGCGGCAAGAATAAATCGCAGGATTATTTGACAATGAAGCAGAAGCGGTTGATGCACAAGGAGAAGATCGAGGAACATCATCAGAAACTGGATTCAAAAAGGAGCGTTAAACAACACGATGCTGAAGAAAAACGTGCAACCTTAGCAAGTAGTAATGATCAGGAAATTCGAGACGCTTTCAACACCATCGTGCTACCGAAGAAACGCAAAATTGATGATTTGTACAAGAACAAGCCGAAGAAATTTCGAAAGGAGGTTGCAAAAGATGATAATTACATTCCGTATCAACCCGTCGACAGGCACACTGAAGAAGGGTACAAGAAGAAATGTTCAGTCCCAGAGCAACCTTTATAAACATCACTCATTTCTCTTGTAGATTATCGGTGAACTTCCAACAAGAAGCATCGAAAGTGCAAATGGATATCACAGGCGATTCGGAAGCTGTAATGCGGCGCGCCACACAGACCAAGGTTTGGGATCGCAAGAAGAAGAAGTTTGTTGCGGATCAATCGAAATCGAAAGTTGGTAAGATCAGAACCGAGTCGGGTGTTTGGATACCAGCCAGCTACAAAAGCAATCGCTATTCGCAATGGAAGGATAAGAATAAAACCGCTGAAAATGACGTGTCCGACGATGACGATGATGATCGTGCAACTAAAACACCTCCAATGCACAAACGACCCAAAGGTAATCCATTCCATTAGCATTCCAGCCAGATATCTTATAGTTTGTCTGCAGACGTCTTAAAAGGCCGACCAAACACGCCATGGGCTCGTCAAAATCTGAAGGAAACCAAGAAAGGAGCTAAACGCTCCGAATTGAAGTCCACCGAGCAGATCCTCAAAGCGCGTCGGCTGGCTGAAAAGAAGAAGTCGCGCCAACGCGGTGGCGGCGGCGGTAAGAAACGGGCTGGCAAAAAGGCAAGAAAATAGAATATTCACATCTTTCTTTTCTCGTTAGAAACGTATGAATTACATTGTTAAATTAAATATCTAATCGTTTTCTTGTGGTTTATACACGCGACACTTTCTTCCTGCATCGGAGGGGACAATACTTTCGCTTGAATTTTGATTGAACCTGCTGCATTGTTCCATTCCGGAGGAATTCAGAGCATGCCGAAGCCTTTCGAATAGTTGATCGCTTTGAGAAGCCGGTCCTTCAGCTTTTGCTTCGTGAGATACTCGGGCAGCAGGAGGACGTTGAAGCAGGTGTGCGCCGTGGGCAGGCGATCCGAATCGGGGCCGTTGCGCGCAATCACCAGCTTCAGCTTGCTGAGCCCACCGATTGGCACACGATCGCTTCCCGTGGTGAACTGCAACAATTTGCGCTTGTCCTCCAGCGTGAACGCATGGACGACCGACCAAAAGTTGCGAATGATCATCGTCGCCTTCGAATACCCGCCATCATATTCGGTCGATTCTTCCAGCTCGTCGAAGTTAAAGTTCTGCAAAACACAACGCATTAATTTATGGGCTCGTATAATTCACTGCTTTGAAGTACGTACTTTGCTGCCACAAATCAGCAGCTCAATTTCTTCGGGTCGGAAGAGCTGCTCCAACGGCGATACGTCCGTGACCATTTGGAAACCCTTGTAAAACGCTTTAAACTGTTTTTCAACTGATTTATTCAACAAGAAATCGGCGTATAAATTAACAAACTCGTATTTGTTCTTCTGCGTCACGCTCGTCGCATCGCCATCGTCGACGAGGTCATAGTGCGAGAGCGTACCGAATACGTCCTGATAGTTAACGCGGAACGTTTGCATGAACACATCCTCCAGATCGGGTTCCGCGTAATCTAGTAATTGTTTTAAACTATTATACAAGGTCTGCAAAACAATGACAACACCGCACTAGGTTAAAATCACATGAAATTAAACATGGGATTGCAATATTTACCGGATTCCAATCTTGGAGATCCTCAAACGAACCGGAAATACCCATGAGCTTGCGGTAAATAACCGACGGAAAGTTCACGGCTAATATTACATTATTGTAAATGGCGAGCCCGAGCACAATTCCAATGAGTGTGAATTGTGCGTCCGTTTCGAAACTCGTCTGATTGAACCACGCCGTTTGCGACTCATTGTGAATGACAAACATGCCGTAATCGGGATTGAAAATCTCCTCGACGACCAACTGAAAAAATTCTTTCGACACGCCGCCCTCATCAATGCCCTGCTCACCCTCGAATTCCACCACGAGCTGTTTCTTCAGATCGATCGGGTTCTCCATCGAGATCATTTCCAGCTGCAATCGGTTGCAATTAAAGAAGAAACATTGCAAATAATATGAAGGACACCAACCTCGACCAATGCATCGTCGATGATATGATCCCGGCGGACCCGCAGTTTAAGATATGGATTGCTAGGATTTCCCGTCACGCTCTGCAGGAAACTGAATCGACGCACGGAGAACATTCGTATCCGATTGTCGTAGTACAATCCCAACGCTTTCGTCGCCGGCGTTAGAATGAACGGGTAGTACATGAAACTGAATTTATCCGGTTGGTGCGTTTTGTAATTGGCAAGATCTTTATCCATTTCGACCGCATCACTGAGTGGTTCATTATAAAACTCGCTCAATGGGACGAGAGGTTTGCGACAGTCCAAGGGATGCACACCAAGTTCCATTGCTAGAAAAAATGTGGCAATTTGGTAAAGTTTTCAAGAGTTTCAAGAGTGGATACGAACCTAATTCATCTATGGCATTGTCACTTTTCAGCACACTACTGCCATAGTAATTGACTTCGGGTTTGTCTTGTCTGAGCTTCGGTGACTCCAGCACACCGGCCAATATATTCGCGTAGTATACAACCTTCATGAGCTTCGTTGCGGTCGTCACCACGTTCTCCTCTTGCACGCAGAAGTCCGGATGGAATTGCGCGAGTATCACGCGCAACGTAACCAGCTGCTGCAGGTTCTCCAGCAGCAGCTTCAAACTGTGCGCGGAGCCATTATTCGACCACATCAATGCGAGTTTCGCCTGCACCTCCACGTTGATCCACTTCGTGGCGCGACACAGCGCCGGAAAGGCGGTCTCCAGAAAGTCGCCGGTGCCCAGCACGGGAATCTCGTAGACGATCGTCAGCACGTGCACAATATCGTCGTTTGAATACGTCTCCAGGTTGCGATTCGTCAGCTCCATCTGCAAATACCCGGCGAGTGTCACCAGCGCGTTGACCATCGCGCTTTCGGTGATATTGCTGGGCAGGCGGTCC
Source organism: Myllaena sp. GC000078 (assembly GCA_030264135.1). Taxonomy (NCBI): domain Eukaryota; kingdom Metazoa; phylum Arthropoda; class Insecta; order Coleoptera; family Staphylinidae; genus Myllaena; species Myllaena sp. GC000078. Next base: position 22,087 of record JARJDR010009321.1, on the reverse strand, counting down.
AGCAGCGCGGTGTATGATCGCCGCAAGCCCGGATAATCGAGCGGCATGCGACCTACACGCGACACGCTCACGCAGCTATCGTCCTTATCCTTCTCGCCCTCCAACGACCGCACGTCCTCCTTCTTGAGACCTGGATTCAAACGTGCTGCTTTATCCAGCATAGTGCCACTGGGTGTGCCACTGTCTGACTGTCTAAAACTGAGCACCAATGAGTCAATGCTGCTGAACACCACTCCCAGTGTCCGAATCAGCTTGGAGTAGTTTTCACTGCTTTCACATTCATCAATGATTTCATAAAGTTTTTCCTCTGTTAGGTAGGGTACTTGTTCAGCTGAAATAGGCCAATCAAGCACATATTTACCACACTAAAATTTTGCTAGGAGTTTGGGGGAGGGCTCACCCATTGTGACATCCAGTTTGTTATTGGATTTGCTTGAGCCCTTGCATGGGGGCGCCGCTACATCGTTGCAGGGCATCGCGTTCAAGCCCAGCTTGTCCTCGATCACACCAGCACTCTCCGTCGCCAGCACCAGGTTCGTGCGGGGCATCTTGTTGCGGTGCGATTCGCACAGGCGCGCCTCCTGCGAGAACAACTGAATGGCCCTCGCCGCCGCCTCATTGGGAGTTAGATTCGTCACCTTCAAAAACGCAGTTGAAATAACGGGCGTCACAAAGAGAATCATCGCCGGGGGGGTTTATTTATACACTATGCAAACTCATCGCCGCTGGCGCTTGAGAGAGCGGCTGAAGGGTGGAGGATGTGGGACGAGGGGGTTGAGTGCACTCACTTGACCACTGGACGCACAATATTTGTTATCACACACGGGATTGCCGCAGCCATCCGTCAGCTGATAGAAGTAGCGTTCGATCAACGATTTGGCCGTCGCACGCTTCATCTCGTCCTCTTTGTTCTCGATCGCCGGATCGCTGGACGTGCTGCCTTCCTGCTGATCGCCACTATCACAGAAATCCATTGCAAAAACGTTATTGTTGTATTCGCGTCGCGACCATCCTGCAGGCGCTCTCCCGTAGCTGGCGAAGGCGAAGGCTCGGACTCGGAGAGGATGACATTCAAATTTGACACTACAATAACATAACCTCGATATGCTAATTTTGGATTTGGTGCGTGGGTGAGTGGATGGTGTTTGCTCTCGTTGTGAGTTTCGTGTTTTTGTGCTCCGCGAATTATTTTTGTTTGTGGGACGGTGCGCGTGCGTGAAAAACACTTTGAATTGACCTTATGGAATCGGCGGCGACTTGAAAACAGTGAGTTTCATCAGTTTCATATACATGATATACATATTTCTCTTGCACAAGTTTCCATTTATGTTTCTGCACGATAGTATTGGCGATTTTTGGTCCGACAAAATGACCTGTATCTCTAACCAAGCGCTCCCTCGACGGGGTTGGAAAGAGCAACTCTTTCGCATTCCAACGAGCTGCATTTGACTTAATTTTATTTACTAATTTCGCAAAAATTCACTACATTATAGAATGATGTGTTGCGGTCCTCTTGTAGTTTACAACCGTTTCCTCTTTGTTGTTCAGAGCTAGGGGCAATTTTAATTGCAACGTGAACTCCCATCCACATCTATCCATCTCTTCGCCGATGAGTGCCACATACACCAGGTACACCATTCCCGCAGAACATGCATCCGCTTCACTGACGTACGATGGCGGTCTGAGCTGCGGCGCACCTGCCGACAGAATGGATAGGATACGCGCCGAAAAGTCCACCACGATGTGTCTGAGATGCGCCTCCGCGAACTCTTCATATTCTTGAAGAACTACAAGAACTGCTCGTCGTGCGTGACGTACGCACCTACGATTCGCTCCATTGGAGTGTAGCAGAACCAATTTGCAATCAAGTAAGTGCATGGCTTATAGCGATTTTGTTAAATTGCTCGCTTTTATTTCCATACATCTTGTAGAAATTGAAGCGACGCTCGCGACGTACCGGATGAAAATCACAGACGCACAACGCGACCAGCCAGATTGAATTACAACAGGCGCGCATGGCTGTGCGGGACGCTCGTCACGCGAAGCCTAGGCGAAGAAGAATCGTCCAGGAGGAGCACGAGGAGCTTGAGCTTGCTGACGAAAAGGGCATGGTGGCGGATTCGCATTCTGCTACGTTCTCAGCAGCACGACGTCGCAGTACAGTCAACTGGAGGCCAAATTGGCGGATAACGAAAATCTCCAAGATCTAGTGGTAAACACATGCGTACACGGAAGTTGAATACTTTCGCCACAATTCGTCCTTGAAAATTTTGATTTTTTTAAAACTTTCCAATTTTGCCTTTACAAAATGGCCCATATCTTGAAACGAAGAGCGGTAGCGACGCGTACACAACAGCTCTTTGGCTTTCCAATGAGGTGTATTTCACTTCCGGAACTTGAATACTTTCGCCACAAATTGACATTGAAAATTTGGTGTTTTTTTTACTTTTTGCGATTTTGCCCTTACGAAATAACCCGCGTATTTGACGTCATTGGAAAGCTATGAGATATATACGACTTAATTTTCCTGAGTTCGCACCACGCGTCATTTTATATGTTGGCACCCAGTTCCTAATCAACCTGTTGAATAATAATCCTAACTAGTTACATTTTTGCTATTTTCTAGTGCTCTCGAATGCCGGCGTCCGTTGTGTGAAGCCAAAAGGAAACAGGGAAGGGAAGCATTTACACGGCGCCGATAGTTCTGCGCAGACTCACCGTAGCGCTGAAATCGTATCAGGTCTGCCAACTTGAATCTGGTTACTTAAGTGCTACCAACGTTATGTGAAATCAGGCACACCAACATAAATCTAGTTACGTAACTAGATTTAGGTTGGTATGCCTGATATGACGCTAGCGCTGCGGGTGACACTTCCCAGAACTATCGGCGCCGCATGAACGAGAAAGCGGCATTGAAAAAGTGAGGTGAGTGNCATTGTTGGTTTTGGTAGGCAGCAACGGGCAGCAGGAAGCGGTAGTCAGTACACGCTTGCCGCCATCCTCCGAATCGTCAACGGCGGTCAATGCGGAGATCCTGCAGAAGAACTCTGGCGCCGTGCCGGGCCGGCCAAAGCTGCTGCCGAATAGCAACGGCGATTTCCACGCTGGCTGCGAGAAGTTCGATGCGCCAACACTGGGCGAATTCGGTGTGCCCGGCCGCCTGCGTCCCACTGTCTGGATGTATTTCTTATGGGAGTTGGGACTTTGAATATTTTTCAATGGCGCCATACTCGCACATGATGCGATATACCGCTCAATGTGTTTTAGATAGGAGTTAGGGGAGTTAGGAAGCTGAAGACGAAGACAATTAGCTCGTCTCTTAGAAAAATGATGCGTCCCCAGCGGGTATAGAACCCCTGAACTCCTCGCATCACAAGTATGCATGTCACCCACTGAGCTACTATAGTTGTTGCAGATGTAAAGTTGGAACGTACTGATACAGTGTGTATTTGCCCAAATTTTAAAACATTTAGATCAAATTTAATTTGGGAATGGTATTGGGTAAAGGTACACAATTAAATAAATAAACACAATGATTTTATTCACATTAATATGTTCCGTCTCATATATACGTGGTGAGAGTGTGTCAGTGAGTGACCGCAAGCAAAACCAAACGTGAATCTGCGAAGATCGTTTTAATGATGCGCGCATATTACTAAATTGAACCCGATAATCACGATTGATCGACCCGTTACGCGTCTAGCTCATTTAGCGTAACCCAGGTGCACCACGAGGAGGTAGAGCTAGATTGCACCCACTTAAGTAACGTCTATCCGACGGCACCCGGCATCCGACATCCGACGGCGCGCGCTTTCCTGCTACCACCGCACAATATNCGTGTGTTGCACTCTGTTGCACTATACTGCTGCGCACTGCATCGCCTTCTTATAAATATCTGTTGCAAAGACACGTTAGGCTAACTTAGAAATCACCCCGTTTTGCTTAATTATTCGTTCTATGTAGTTCCACCGCAATTTACAAGGGCTTGGCATGGTGCAGATGGTGCGGATCGTGAAGATTATGGTGAAGCTGCTGCACTTGCAGCTGCTGGTGTTGCTGCTGTAGGTGATGGTGCAGCTGATGGAGGTGGTGGTGCATCGCCGGTGATGCAGCAGCCGTTGGCGGTGGTGGCAGCGGCAAAAGCAGCTTGCCCACGCTACCGAGATACCACTGACGGACTGGCGACGGCAGCACAACGCCGCAGACTGATTTCCATCTTTCGAATCGCCCGCCTCCATGTAGCGGATGCATTTCTTCTTACACCTAAAAACAAGCCCCACACAGAACAATTAGTGCCAAGCAATGATGCGGATATCAAAACCCATGCAAGCATTGCATGCATTGGAATAAACTATGCTGATTATGAGAAACAATGGTTGATCGTAGAGAATGGAAAGTTGTCGTTTTCATTAGGAACACTCACAAATAAGTCACAAACACTTATTCGAAGAAACACACACGCCATTTTCCATGATGACGGTTGGCTGACAATGGCATGGAGTCAAAACTTTTCCAACCATAGGGCCCCACTTGGCATAGTTACGCCACTGGTTGCGAATCATATAAGGCATATCACGCATTCTAATCCCATAATATAACGCACAATTTCTTTCAATTCACCTCCTGCTCACTTAGCTGACCGGAATCATCTACAGTAATTCTACTATCAAGGTCAGGCTAAACAGTGCAAGCGACATTCACTCGCACGAGTGATAGAACAAGATAGAAAAAGCGAGCGCTCACTCCAGTTGCTTTAGCGGTCGGCGTGGGACAAGGTTAGCGATATCTTCGCTCTAGCTCGCACTTTAACTTAGGCATATGCTGGCGAATTTTGATTTTACACACGTTGCAGGCACGGCTCGAGGACAGTGCCGACTCTAAGTAAATTTTCAGTTTTTTCCGATTTGTCCACTACTGCTTTAACCTAACCAATAACCTGTCTTTTCAAACAACTCTCAAAATTTTCCCACGTATGCACAAATCGCCGGCCAGTCATCTTGTCTCATTAAATTTCACTCAAAACATGTACCACAAATCACTCACAGAGTTAACCGGACTCTCTCCCGAAGAGTTCGAGACGTTCGTCAACTCCTTTGATACAGTTCTCACCGATTGCGACGGAGTACTATGGCTGGAGACTCAGGCGATCGAAGGCGCCCCAGAGGTGATGAATCTATTTCGCAAATTGGGCAAGACAGTATTCTATGTCACCAACAATTCGACAAAGTTGCGTGAGGACTTTGAAATCAAGGCAAAATCTATGGGATTTGAATGCACGCTGGTATGTGAGCATCACATGTTCCTTTTGCCAAACATATCTTACTTGTTTCAAACGATAGAATGAGATGATCTCCACCTCATTCATTGCTGCTGAATATTTGAAAAACCATGATGTAAAGAAGGCTTATGTGATCGGTTCCACCGGTATAACACAGGAGCTGGAGAAAGTTGGCATTGCTAGCTTTGGAATTGGGGTAAGCAAAGACACTTGGAGAATATGCCTCATTCAGAAATTCAGCCTGACGTACTAGATATGGACTTGGGGCAGTTGGTGAACACCTTTGAGACCGATTCAGACGTCGGCGCCGTCGTGGTTGGTTTTGACCCGCACATTTCCTATGTAAAGTTGATGAAGGCTGCTAGTTATCTCTGTAAGCGACACGCTTTTATTCTAACATGCCATTGACTGGAATCCATTCCATAGTGAATCCTAACTGCCATTTTATTGCGACGAACACGGATGAAAGCTTCCCGGTTTCCAAAAACCTTGTGATACCTGGCACCGGCACCATTGTTTCGGCGATTGCAACTTGCTCCGGTCGCCAGCCGACCGTTATGGGGAAGCCGCACGGTTTTATCGTCGATGCGATACGAAGACAGCACGATATCAATCCCAGTCGGACGCTGATGATAGGCGATCGGTAAGTGGATCCGTTTCGCTAACAATTTATTAACAACTATATAGGAATGATGTGTGGAGTATATAATTTGTTCTGGAAACAATTTCTTTTCAGATGCAACACAGACATAATGCTGGGCAGCAAATGCGGTTTCCAAACGCTGCTGGTGCTCACGGGCGTCACGAAATACGATGATGCTCGTGAATTTAAAACTAATAACGAGATTGAGCTTGTCGCCGACGTTTACTTACCGAAATTGGGCGATATGCTGCCAATGCTGGCCGCTCTTGAGATGGAGACGAAGAATTAGTAAATGCAAGGCACCAGTGCCTTGCGCTCCTTGGGGAAATTGGGGAAGGTCTTCTGATACCACCAGTGGTTGAGAAGAATTACCTCAATCTAGAACAATCCACAATGACAAAATGACATGTATTATTTTCAGAGCAATATTTATGGGATGTTAAATGATGGAAGAATTTTATTATTGAAATTAAATGGAGCTATGATATTAATTGTTACCTGATTTGTCAGCACCCATGCATAAATGCACAACCATGTTTGATTTCCAAGTAGAATGTAGGTCAAGCAGGTGTACATAATGATCTCGCAATTCATATGAGGTGAGGATAGATACTTGAAGAGTCCTGATTCTGGTATGAGGTGTTTTTGGGAGATAATTTTACCTGAAATTTACAAAACCAATGAGTTCCATGTAGTGATTAAAACTTAATTGAGATACCTTGTTTATCCTTTCGTAAATTTGCCAAAATGATTGCGACCTCCAATTGCTTATAACAAGCCCAAAGAAAAATAACCGATGCAATGACATCACCCATTCCAGGATATTGAAAAGCTTTATTATCATCTGAAGAACCAATACCATACTAGACGTACGCTTAAAACTTTCCTCAAGGCTTACCTAAATGATTTGTGAACAAGGGTGCCTCCAAGATGAAAGCCAGTGCACAGCCAGTGTAGTGAATGAAACCCGCCGCGTAATGTGTCAAATTCATCCGGCTTGTAGCACTGAACACCGAAATAAAGTTGCTGTCGTAAAAGCGCTTCACGCATTGAATGGTCAGCAGGAATTCGGCGAGTAGAACGTGAACAGGCGATACTGCAAACAATTCCAACAGTTAGAAAAATACGTAAGGGATGCAGCAACGTCAACAAACCCCGGGCAATCCGTTTGCCTCCGCCGATGACGTCGAGAAACGCATGGAAACTGGGCGGCACGTTGATTTCGTACATGTACACCGCCACCGTGAGCGAAAAGATCCAGAGCATCAGCAATGCGGAGTAGATGTAGAAGTGTTGAAAGTAGGACTTCGGCACCTCAGTCATCGCGACCAAGCGGCTGCTGGTTGCGCCGCGAAATGCAATCTTGCCGTAACGAAAGCTCTGTTTCATCGAGTCGGGCATGTATTTCTCCCACAGGTTGATGCATGTCCCTATCGTCACGATGCATAGCGTCATCAAGGCGAAGAGCACTTGCACCAGGTTCACAGTACCGAATTCGAGCATTGTAGCGCGAGAATTCACAGCTTCGTGGAGTATTCGCTCTGCGTTAAAGAAGTAGCACACGCGAACCGGATCTTCTCTGATGCATAAACACCAAAAGTGGTAGTGTAATACAAACACTGACAAACACTATGAAATGTTTAAAAATCACGCGTTTTCCCCAGCCAAAATGAGAATGGTAATTTCCGTGTAATGTCTGGGGAAATCATGATGATTAGCATGATTAAATTCGTTGAATAATGGCATTAAATTGGTTTTGCACATGTTATATCGAACCGCAATGTTTACATTGATAACCTCAACGCTTATAAACATCCACCCACGCACTTAAAACTTTAATTTATCTTTAGTTGCTCATTATCGCCGATCTGCAATTCTATTAAACAAAACATTTATGTACAAAATTTACACGATATGAAAATTTGCTATCAATTACAACGCGCAATTATGAGGCCAACGCGGAAATGGAATAGTATCTTTTATATTACCAACTCCGAGCAATAACTGCAAATATCGCTCGAAGCCAAGGCCAAAACCGGCCGTTGGAACTCCGCCGAATTTCCTCAAATCCAAATACCACTCTAATTTCGAATTGGGTAGCTTTTGGCTCAGTTTCTCATAGGAATCCTCCCTCAAACTGCCACCGACAATCTCCCCGACGTTGGGCGCCAGTAAATCCAAGGCAGCCACTTTGCTCGGATCCGTATCACACTCCTTCATGTAGAACGGCTTCTGATCCTTTGGCCAATTGATGACAAACGTCGGCACATTGCCACAGAACTTCACAAGAAAGATCTCATCCTCTTTGGTGAAGCTTTGCGCCTCACTCTCTGGTTTAGATAAATTAGATGAACGTCGGTTATTCTGCACCAGAATATCGACAGCGTCCGTGTATGAAATGACCGGGAAACTTTTGTGCGCCCATGTAAAATCCAAATCGCTGGCTTGACACTGCTTCACGTCGCCGTCGCACTTGTGCAGCACTTGCTGCGTGATCGTTTGCACCAGCTTTTCGATGATGCGCATCAACTGCTCGAGATCGTCAACAAACGCGGTCTCCAACTCCAGCATGTAGAACTCGGAGAGGTGCAGTCGCGATCGTGAATTCTCCGCGCGGAATGTGGGCCCGAGCGTGTACACCTTACTGAGACCATGCGCCATCGCCTCCAGATGCAGTTGTCCTGAGACGCTCAGGTGCACTTTGCCATCGAAGTAGCTATCGTCCAGCGGAGCAGTGCCCTTCGCCATCATGCGCCGCAATCGTTCGCATTCCGGTCGTACCGTGAACACTTCACCAGCGCCTTCGCAATCGTTCGATGTGAGCACCGGTGTGTGAATGTTGATGTAGCCCTCATCATGCAGATAGTTATGGATTGCCTGGGTGGTTGCTGATCGCACTCTCAGCAATGAGGCAAAGTGATTCATTCTTGGCCTCAGATGCAAATACTGGCGTACGTATTCCGGAGCGTAAGTCTTGCGCGGTGCAAACGGATACCCTTGTCCCAATTCACACTTGCCATTCACGCAGATATCATCGGCGGTTATTTCCAACTGGCCTTTGGGCGTATGGCCAATCTGTCCCACAATTGATACTGAACTGCCTGTAGTCAGTGAGTCGCTCTGGAGGGATTTATCGAGAACCACTTGCAATTTCACATCGGTAGAACCGTCGGAGACGTCCAGAAAGGTGACACCTTTCATTTTGCGCAATGATTTTATCCATCCCTATAGGAAATCAATTGGAATATAAGCACATTGATACTGTGATGAAGGGATGTTGTTTGATACTTGCTTTGATTGTGACTCGTTCCCCTTCAGTGTTTTTCCGGAATAAATGCTTGATACTGGGTAGAATATAAGTACTGTTGCTTCTTCTCAAGAAACGATACATATTGCACTAGAATTTTCAATGCTACTTGTTTCAAACAAACTTACAATTTGACGAAAAATTTTGAGGTTATACGGGTTATACGCACAAAATATGAATGACTAAATTTTGCTTTTTATCACATACCCCTTTGACGATCCATTGAATTCACATTGGAATTAAAAACGATACTGCGAATTTCGATCTGCAACACTTAAATTATGGCATTGGTTGTTTCTAACGCGGAATTTTGAAACATTCAAATCGCGAATAGCTGGCGCTCTCTACCGACATGTATCACGGGTCGAATAATAAGCAATCATATGACCCATCATCACAGCAGCAGCAGCGAGTCAGCTGACCCCGCGAAACTTGCAGCTCAAATTCGCAGCACTCCCATTGCAAATTCACGTCCAGAATGTCCGGAAAAGAGAGGCTCCCAATCTTCCCGTCGCGCGGGTGAGTATTCTACATGCAAACGCATGGGTTGCCATTGAGACCAACGCCCGTAACGCTTTCCGCCCCTCGTGTAGTGCGCAAATGTTGATGAAGGCACGCCTAAAGGGTGCCCAGAAGGGCCACAGTCTCCTGAAGAAGAAGGCCGACGCCCTGCAGATGCGTTTCAGGATGATCCTCAGCAAAATCATTGAAGTAAGCAGTGAATTACGCCCTAAAAACATGTACTATATACATATAAACTTTAAACATGCAACTTGCAGACAAAGACCTTAATGGGTGAGGTGATGAAGGAGGCGGCGTTCTCCCTGGCCGAGGCGCGCTTCACCAGCGGCGATTTCAACCAGGTGGTGCTGCAGAATGTCACCAAGGCACAGATCAAGATCCGCACCAAGAAGGACAATGTGGCTGGTATGATCGTATTACTCTGATCTGTATTCAATTAAAGCTAATAATTGTTAATTGCAGGTGTCACTTTGCCGGTGTTTGAAAGCTACCAGGATGGCACAGATACATATGAACTGGCTGGTTTGGCCAAGGGTGGTCAGCAACTGGCCAAACTGAAGAAGAATTACCAGAGTGCTGTGAAGCTGCTGGTGGAGTTGGCCTCGCTGCAGACGTCGTTCGTCACGCTGGACGAGGTGATTAAGATCACCAACCGGAGGGTGAACGCCATTGAGCACGTGATCATCCCGAGGATTGAGCGCACGCTGGCGTATATCATTTCGGAGCTGGACGAGTTGGAGCGCGAGGAGTTCTATCGTCTGAAGAAGATCCAGGATAAGAAGCGCATCGCGCGTCAGAAGACCGAGAAGCTGAAGGCGGAGATGATTGCTGCTGGCAGGCTGCGCGAGGACGATCACGATCAGCCAACGAACATGCTGGACGAGGGCGATGATGATGTGCTATTTTAATTTGCTTCAAGACGTCCGCGCGCATTCAACACTCACTCATGCAAAAGAAAAGATATTATAATGCGTCAGATGACATTTGCAATAAGAAGAAACCAGCTCCGATACATTCTACTATACACAAGCACACCCAATAAGTAACGAGACAGAGAGGAGGATGGATGAATTTAGTTTTCCTGATTCGTTTCACATCATTATTGATGATTCAAGTACGTTGTATTACGTGAAGCGATTCGTTCGTGTATATATTATTTGTTAATAATAACGGCGTACAAGTACTGTAGAATGTAGCCATACACAGATTGCTGATTGTTGTAAATTGTAAATTTTACATACAAGATATCCAATTCTTCCCTCTGAATGGGGTGGAGAAATAATGAATGTTATTCCATTTTAGTTTGTAAGTGTATCTACTACACCGAGATTGAAAAAGTAATTAAAAATCTATTAGGACATGAAATGTTAATGCGTTGTTACTATAACTATAAATCCGTAATATTTGTCGTGTATTATAAATAAAATACTATCCGGAATTTTGATATTTTAGTCATTCTGAACAATTGAGAGAGTAAGTAGAAACCTAACACCAAATGCATCTGACACCGAGAAACACAACAAGAAAAATTATAAATCTTATAAGTAAACGATTTGCACATACACACGTTTTCTAAACAAAACAAATTAGAAAATATTGCAAAAACACGTTGGTTTAAATTATAAATTGCGGCAAAACTATACAGAATAATTAAACAATTATAGCTTATTTCAATGCGCGAGAGTTACTCTTTCGACTCACGTTAAGAACGTTCGGATTCAACCAATAGATTCAGAGACACAAGAGAAAATAGCTCCTTTAGCGTTACCCAGGGTACACCACGTGGAGGTAGAGGTAGATGGTACCCCGTACGAACATTTGTACTTATTACTTATTGTTAGTGAAATAAGTTAATGGTTATATTCGAAAATATTTAAATGCTGATATCGCCAAAAGCGCACTTCCGTGTTCTTTCATTAAGTTCCCTTTTAAAGAACTAATTAATTACATATTAGAAGAATAAAATCGGTTGATTATTCTAGAAAATTTTAGGAAACGTAGCGAAAATATAAGCGCCTGAAATCAAGTAGATTTTTCAAATAGAATTTTCAATCGTATGCTATTAAGCCGATTCTGTGGATGAATTTACTTCTATCGATAACTTTATAAATTAAAAAATGTACTAATACTTCGTGCTAAATGTAATACTAATGAAAATGTCATTTGCAATCCTCGAATAATCATTTGCACGTTATATGCAAATATAACCAACAGACAGACAGGTAGGCAAGCAAACACGGCGTACTCCTAAATGTGCGCGTGCTCATCAGTGGCGCATCAACTCTAATGAAAGCAGCGTTTTTAATTACGTCGCAGCGCGCCGAGCAACTACCCCCTTCAGTGAAATAAGTAATCAAGGGAAAACCACAGCAGGATCACGAGCAGCAATAGCAGCGCCAACGCAAACATCGCACGCGGATATAAAGCGAGAGAAAATTAAAATCCAGGCGCTTGAAATGTTCTCCGAAATTAATTGAATCGCTGTTGATTGCAACAAATTGGTACTTATATAAATTTTTACTTTAGAATTAAATTTCTAATTTAAGTAGTAATTACTACTAACCAAAAATACATATGATTAAATTGCTGATAGCAATACGTTGCAAATGGGTCATTATCCTAATTATTTTATTTAGCTGAACATGTTAAACATTTAAAAGTTCTGCGTAAATATTTATCGAAACTAAATAAATACTTATTGTTAGTAGTATTTTAAAGGTCAATCTATTCGAATAAGTAATATTAATTAAATCCATATTCATATTCTGTTTAATTCAGCGGTTGTTGTCACTCACAATCTGGCAAAGCAATCCCGAAATCTTAATATTAATTCCACTCCTCCACTCCTCCTCGTATTATTATCTCGCGGGCGCGCATCTTCATCCATCCCCTATTCAACAAATCGAACGTTTGACGGTTTGATTAAAGCGGCCGTCGCCAGGCCATAATGATCCGGGCGTCGGCGTCGCCATCCCCATTCCGTCCGCGTCCGTCTCTTACCCTTACGCGGATGGTGCGGGCGCGATGATGCTTCTCCTCCTCGAAGGAGGCGGCGGCTGTTGGCGGGCGGTTGTTGCCTGCCTGCGTACGTGCGTGCGTTTTCGGCGGCGGCGGCGGCGGTGGTGGAGGCGGCGGGCGCGAACAAATATCACGGCAACGCGACCGCCCGCAACGGTTAGTGCACGCCGAGACGGCTCACAGGGTACTGGGCTACTATTTACTACCCGCTATATATCACAAATACTACTAGTAGTATGTTTGCCGTCTCCTTGACTTACACTTGCCGGGTCAACGTTTAGTTAGGACGTGTTTGCCGAGAGTATTATCCTCATTCTTATCCAATATTTAATATCGAATGTAAGTACATAATTGGCAAAAAGGGCACTATTTATTTATTTGAATAATAAAGAATAAATTTAGTCTTTTAAGAATTTAGCGCGGGAAAAAGAACGGCAAGTGTTTCGACGATTCCGCACAGGGTAAGTCTTAAGAATTTCCATGTTAAACTCGCGTATATGATCAAAATTATACTTTTTCTAGTTCAAATATTAATACGTAAGAGAATTATTAATAACTGTTGCATAAATTAATTAATTATGATTAGAATAATCTCTGCGAAATAGGAAAACATAATTGGTATACATGATAAACATAATACGTAAAAATGTCCTAAATAAACAAAGATATCAGTATAATCCTTGCATTAAATAATCGGTGAAGCCAGAACCAAAATCAAAATTCAAAAATGAACGCGTAAAACTTTTCCTAATTTAAATTGCCGCGTCCTGTTATTTTCCATCAGAAAAGTTTGATCATTTCCAGAAATTATCGAGAAAAGCAAAGAAAAGAAGCAGGAAAAATAATGGAATACGGACCAATTCGCGCCAACAAGTTTCAAGAAGTGATCGAACATCTGCGCGAGCACTTCCCCGACGAGCCGCTCAACGAATGCGTCGGCCTGTGCAAAAAGAACGAACCATGCGAACTGCTCGAGCACCACGATCTCGCCACCCTTGAAGAGGGCCTCTCCATCATGGCCTGCGATCCGCAAACGGGCGAGGTAAGCAACCACCCCAAAAATTTCCCCATTCTTCCATCATTAATTTTTTGCTCGTTGACCTCGTCTCGTCTCTGCCATAATCCTCTTAGTACTTATTGTTAGTTGCTTGGATGAGGGAGTTTTCCACCCGCCCGATTTTATTCTTCTTCTTATTCTTCACTAATGATTTCCCGACTCGTCGCATCGGCTTAAAACCCGCAAGGAAAACAATGCTCCCTACCCACTGAACTTTTATTTACCCAACATTATCATCTCTTTCCCCATATCTCTATTACTACCGATCGACCCAGTTCAGTTGCTTGGGCGAAATTTCACGAATTCCAATCGCCAAACGGCAAAATTGGAATTCTTTTGCGGAGCGCACACGAACGAAATTCCCGCACGTAGCAAGGGGGGGAGGGTGAGGATTGGAATGCATTCTGATCTAGATCGCGGGCGTCGCGTTGAACGGCGTCTCGCGCAAGGGCGATAACGAGCGCGCACTGGAAGAGATGCACACCATCGACAATCTGCAATACAAGCAGATCTTCGGCCTGCTCTACAACACGAACCGCGACATCGACCTCTTCGCCAAGCACGCGGTTGACGCGATCTTCGAGCTGCGCATCCTGTCGGTGAACGCCAAGTTCCGCGGCAAGGGCATCGCCAAGGAGCTGTTCGCGCGCAGCGAACTGCTCGCCGAGGAATGCGGATATAAGGTAGCAGCCCTCCCTATCCCCAACCATGAAATAACTTAATTAAGGGCCGCTTGGATGATCCAGTTGATGAAGGTCGACGCAACAAGTAGATTCTCGCAGCGCGTCGCCGAGAGTCTCGGCATGACGACGGCCAAAGCGATTCGCTACGCGGACTTCACCGACGCGGACGGGAAGCACATCTACAAGATCGAAGAACCACACGAGTACTATAAGGTGATGGTGAAGACGCTCGGTTGCGGTGGTGGCGCGTGCGCTAATTAATCGCTCATCCGCAAAATGTAATGACAATAATTATTACCTGATCCCGTAAACGGATCGAGAAAAAATGTTAGAGCTGCCACTGCCATGCAGAAGTAACATTTTCGCCAATTGAACCTATTTCCCAAAACCAACAAATATTATTTATGAAGATTTGTGATTGTGAGGCCAAAGAATCACCCATGAACTTAAATGTGTGTAAGTTAAGTACGGACTGAGTCGGGCAGGAACAATAAAACGCAACGGCCATCAACGCCGTTGCTTGTTGTATTGTAAATGTTGATAAAATTGCTATATCCTAAGTCTAAAGAGAATACACTATCGATGTTTTATAAACGGAAATCTAACATATTATATATTGTCTCTTAAACGAATGAAATATATTATGCAAATTGCGTTGTTGTAATCGAGAAAATCATGATAGTACCTAAGTGATTGATGATGTTTTATTGGGGAAATAGTTAAAATTTAATACAGCACTAGAAGGCCATCGAGGAGAAGGAAGGATGAGGAGGGTTGATGTTTAATGTGATATCCAATTCCGGCTAGCGCGAGGAGATGCGAACCACCCGCGCACAACCACCCCCGCGCGTGTGTGCGTTGCCATAGCAACCAGGCCGCGATCTCGGCGGCAAGGACCCGCCAAAGAGGTTGACCTCGTTGCCTATATCGCCCCCCCGAACCCACCCCCGATTTCAATAAATTCCGATTCGATTCACGCATGCGACAACTCCTTAACTACACTCAATAATAATAAAAGACAATCGAATGAACGCTATCGATCGCTATCAATCGGAGGCAATAAACAGATGAATAAGTGAATACATACAAAATTTCGTTCTGGGATTCTGGGTCAACGCGAGCGCGTGCGGTGCGTCGCGTCGTATGCATCCTGCGGCGCACACGGAGGGAATCCTCTCAATGCGCCCGGCGCTCCCACCATTCCCGCAGCGCGTCCTTGACTCGACGCCGATCAGCTGATCGATGCACAAGCTCTCCCTACCTATCCCCCCGCCGTTCCTGTCGCGTCCCCCCTCTCTGGCACGCGTGTGTAGTATTTGGCTGCCTTGTGCTCCCCAGCAACAAAACAAAACACAAAGACGCGAATCGTAATTAGGTGCGTGAGTGCTTGCATGCTGCTTATCACCAACACGATGAGTAACAATCGTTCGCGTCGACCGCGGCACCGTCAGCGATAAACACACGCAGTCAGCTGCGATGATGGCGTTCGGCGCGCTGCTCGTCCTCCTGCTGGACCTGGACCTCTTCGCCAGCCTCACCATGGCGCTGGCGACGACGTCGACCACCCCAACAACATGCCCCGCATTCGACGACATCGAGCACGGCGTCGTGCAGCTGATACCCCTCGACTACGACGCCAGCAATCTGCAGCGGGTGCTGCACGTGCGCTGCGACATCGGCTACGATCTCTTTGGTGCGTCCACGATCCTCTGCATCGACGGCGCGTGGAAGGTGGACGCGTATCCGCGATGCGTGGCGCGCTGCGCACCGCCGCCGCCGCTCGCGCACGGCGACGTCGAGGTGGACACGCCGATCGGCGGCGATAAGACGTACGCCAAGGGCACGGTCGCCACGTATGGGTGTCGCGACGGCTACCAGCTGCGCCCCGCCGAGGGCAAGTTACGCGTGTGCGAGAAGGGCACGTGGACGGGCACGGATGTGAGCTGTGCGGCGACGGCGGCGCGCTGCCGTCCGCCGATTCGCCAGATTGCCAACGGGTTTTTCTTGCACGAGCGCATCATCGTCGACCAGGAGGAGGAGACGATCTTTGTGGGACATTACTATTGCAATAATGGGTACAAGTTGAAGGGGGAAGCGGCGCTCAAGTGTCTGCCCGATGGCATGTGGTCGCCGAAAGTTCTGCCCGAATGCATTCTCAATGGTGAGTGTTTGTAGTTTGCTTGTTATCGTTGTGTAACTCACCGAATTGGTGGAGTTGCTTCTTGGGAGGGGTTGGTTTGTTTTCGCGCAAAGCTTAACGGCCATTTGGCTGTTGTTTTCATTTTCGCGAAAGAACAAGAAGAAGAAGAAGTGACAGTTTACTTCCGCCTACGCAAATCATATGTGCGCAGAGGGCGCTGAGAAACGTATCTATTGATTGCGCGCATGCTGGCCTGATTCCGCGATCGACCCGCGCGCGAATCATACACGTCGCAGCAGCGAGCGCACCACACACACCACACATACACACCGCCGCCTCCCGTAGCAGCCGCCGTCGCCGACGAGGTCCAGAATTCCTAGGCTGCTGGTGGTGTTGTGAAATCACCACGCTCATCGGTGTGTGCGTTCGGTGTTTGCGTGCTTCTCAGTGGCGGTGGTGTGGTCCGGTCGGCTCCTCCCGATAAGCTAGTGCGTAGAAACAACTCCGCGCGTGTGTGCTGCGCCTCTTGCCTTCCCAAATGGCTGGGCAGACGATCAACGATCGCCTGCTGGCGGCGAAGCACAGCATCGCCGGCCAGGGGCTCGCCAAGTCCGTGTGCAAGGCCACCACCGAGGAGCTGCTCGGCCCCAAGAAGAAGCACCTCGACTACCTCGTGCACTGCACGAACGAGCCGAACGTCTCCATTCCGCAGATGGCGAACCTGCTCATCGAGCGCTCGCAGAACACCAGCTGGGTGGTCGTCTATAAGGCGCTCATCACGACGCACCACATCATGTGCTACGGCAATGAGCGCTTCACGCAGTACCTCGCCTCCAGCAACGTGTCGTTTCAGCTGTCGAACTTCGTCGACAAGTCGGGCGTGCAGAGCGCGGTGGGCGCGCGCACCGGCTACGACATGTCGCCGTTCATCCGCCGCTATGCGCGCTACCTCAACGAGAAGGCGCTCTCCTATCGCGCTGTTGCGTTCGACTTCTGCAAGGTGAAGCGCGGCAAGGAGGAGGGCTCGGTGCGCACGATGAACTCGGAGAACCTGCTGAAGACGCTGCCGGTGCTGCAGAACCAGCTGGACGCGCTGCTCGAGTTCGACTGCACCGCCAACGATCTCAACAACGGCGTCATCAACATGTGCTTCATGCTGCTCTTCCGCGACCTGATTCGTCTGTTCGCGTGCTACAACGATGGTATCATCAATCTGCTGGAGAAGTACTTCGAGATGAACAAGAAGCAGTGCCGCGAGGCGTTGGATCTGTACAAGAAGTTCCTCATTCGCATGGATCGCGTGGGCGAGTTCCTGAAGGTCGCTGAGAATATCGGCATTGATAAGGGCGATATTCCGGATTTGACAAAGGCGCCGAATAGCTTGCTGGACGCGCTGGAACAGCATCTCGCCTCGCTGGAGGGCAACACGCCCACGTCGGCGAGCAATCAGAAGAGCCTGAAGAGCGGCGTGAGCGTGCTGTCGAACACGAGCAACGCGTTCGCGGCGAGCAGCGCGATCGACGAGACGCTCAAGGCGGCGATGGCCGAGGAGGAGGCGGCGATGAACCAGTACAAGGCGAACATTGGGAGTCCGTCGAGCACGAATCCGTTCCTCAGCTCGCCGGAGAAGCCGGCGGCGGCGCCCGCACAACAGCCGATCGCCTCCAATCAGGCGATACTGGATCTCTTCTCCGCGGAGCCGACGCCAGCAGCGGGCGCACAGCCGGCGAAACCCACCAGCGCAATGGACGATCTGCTCAGCCTCGGTGGGAATCCCTTCCAGGATATGTTCGGGAATGGCACGGCGGCGCCGGCTGCACCTGCCGCCAACGGCAACGTCTTTGGAGCGCCGCCTGCAGCCGGTGGTGCTGGTGATTGGTCAAACGGTTTCGGTGGCCAACAGATGAATATGTTCCAGCAGCCGGCGCCAGCAGCAAATAGCCTGTCGGGCAGCGTATTCAACAGCAATGAACCGTCGGTGTTCGACCCGCCGGGGATGATGCCGACGATGCCGGCGACGGCGATACCACAGCAGACGGCAGCCGGTCCGCAGGCCGCCAAGCAGCCGGGGAAACTCTTCACCGGGGACCTGGAGAGTAGTCTGTCGTCTCTAGTCGATAACCTCACGATGGATAGCAGCAAGAATCAGTGGAACTCGCCGAAGAACCAACCAAAGATGGGCACGGGCGGTGCGCCCATGGCCGGCGCGGGCGCTGGCTGGCAGCAGCAACAGATGCGACCGCAGGGGATGATGCCCGTCTACCAGCAGCAACCGGGCATGCAGCCGATGGGTAGCCCGCGCATGGGTGCACCAGCACCCGCTGCGCCGCCGCCGCAAGAGGCTAGTTTCGATCCGTTTGGCAATTTGTAGGACCATTAAACTACGCCCACGCGCCACATGATTACTACTACATTTGTAAGGGTAAAACAACGCTATGAAAAGCCAAATATTATGTTTATAGGGAGGAGAAGCATTGCTTTGTGTAAATGTTTGGTTGGCCAGAGCCTAGAGCGAGCGCTAAAAGCGATAGGATATGTAGCAAAACTCTGTAAATACACACGGGAAAGAAAGCTTTCTCTCGCGAATCAAAGCTTTTGAGATTCCGATTCGTTTATGTGATGCACACTTTATTTATAATGCTTAGATGTTACACATCACGAATGGGTGCAACGCGCATGCATAAAATAACACATTCCGGAGAAGAGGTGCATTCCATGCCTAGTCTCTCTCTATATTATTATAATTTTTTGGGTTAATTGTAAAAAAAATGTACGTTCCTTGCATCCATCTTCCAACTAACAAACCAGTCCGATGATGATCATAACTTATTTATTTACTTTAGTCGTTATTTAAACATTATCTGTGTATTGTTTTCGATCGAATCGAATATTTATGATTACGATATTGCTCCATGTGCTGTTTACATTAGAATTAATTGCGTCATGTGTACATTCACTCACTTGAAAATTGATTGAATATAGAAATTATGTGCGAGATTGCGAAATGATCCAATTAATTAGCGATCAATAATAGTTATGTTTGGGCTCGCTTGGTGATTATTTTTGTTACGATGGTTTTTTCTATGGGGAGGGCGTGAGCGGCACTATTTATTTTGTAAATAATCTCAAAAAGAATATGATGATTGGTGGGGGAACGCGGGTAGAAATAGAATAATTAACTGTCACATGAATGAATTATTATGATATATCCATCCACACGATCAACAACAGAATATGATGAGTCAACTGATTGCGAATAACATTGTGTATAAATTAGTCGAAACGAACACATAACATACACACACACACACACACACATTACGCCCACCGAAATTAATTAATATATAAAAGTATAATTATTCGAATAATGACAAAACGAATAACTATTGTGGAGGCACGGGCATTGTCATCTCTCATGATCTATGAAATAATATTAAGGTAGAATAAGAGAGCGAAATATCTACCTGATTGTTTAACCTCTAAGAAGTGTAATAACAATAGGTTGATGATGTAATTTGATTATTATTGCTCTGTGTGCTCCTACATTTCGTAGGCAGCCGAGTCATTTGTTCAAAAGATGGGCGCAGAAAAGAGATATATCAATCCTTAGGATCACACCTTAGGATAATAGCGAAGCGGAACAAGCAGATTGTCGGGAATTAAATTCATTAGTTAATTTCAGTTATGTTTAACATCACTGGAGCGATTTGATTTGGGACTAGATTACAAGTATTAAACCAAACATACTCGACGAAGAAAAGAAAAGAAATGATATTATAGTTATTCTCATACAATACATACATGCATATAAATAAATATCGATAGTAGGAAATATGCAAGATACAAAATTACATGTAAAAAAAGTGCTACTAAGTACTAATTAATGAAAATGGAGGTGCAAGCAAGCAATCTTCTCAAAATAAACATATAGAGCATATTATACAGATGATGAAATATTAAATAATTCACGGATATGAGATTTAAAAATTACGAGATATTGAGTACTATTGAACCACCGATGTAATCAATATGTGACAATATATTTAAATGCTGTTAATAAAAATAAATTATGCTTACATGTTATACTTGTTTGAATCATTTCGCTCTGTTCCTGTTCCCTGCTCCGATTAGTATTAAGTATTCTGAAGTAAATTGTTGTTTAATTTGCATTCCTGCCATCGCGTCATCGCCGCCGTGTTGCGATGCAAATTTGATTGCATTGCGTGGGCGGCGGACGGGCCAGTCACGTATCGAGTGACTCATTGATAACATTATTTATACTCCAATTTGTTTTCTTTTCAACTTTTTAACATTTTCAAACGGTAAACATTTCTAAATACATGCTATTAAACACGGTGTTGTTTTGAATTGTTGAATTGAAGTTAAAAATAATCTCCGTCTGAGAAAATGAGATGAAATCACGTGTTATAAATACTACCTCATTGTATCTCATTGTCAGTTTAGTTAGATGTTTGTCGCGTTGGGGGATTAATATAAATTACTCGCTTTTCGACTTAATTTCGTACGCCAGAGACACCTTTCAAGATCGAAATCTGCGGGCGAAACCCTTCTCCGCTTCCATTTTCGGACAGACACGTGGGTTTTATATTCCATACGAAATCGGAACGAATGTAAACACCGAAAAACAATTTTAAGAAGCGTGTATAATGTGTGCGAGCCTAAAAGCAGCGTAATCTTGATCCGGCATATTCCGCGCGTCACAACAAATTCGAAAGAAATTAAGATTTAATTTGTGCCCGCCTGCGGTAATTGAAATTCAACCTGTCCGACTCCGACGTCATCAGACAAACAATTACCCAACTCCCAACTCTACGGAACGGTGGAAAAGAATACCAACGCATACGCAAACGCCGCATCGCCCTCAAAAAACACTTTTCTCGTCTCGTTGTAACACTATTACGAATGTTCTATTCTTGGGCTCTGGCCGCGGCGCTCTTTGATGACCACCACCAACGTGGGAGGTCACCTGCGCCGAACGCACTCGTAATACAGATATAAATGCATATGGATTGCGATGGGCTGCATATTAATAACGCGCCCGACAACATGTTGGCGCACATGTTGAGCGCGCGAGCGGGGCATTAGATTCAGACATTCAGAAAAAGCGCTGAAGTGAATTTCATGATGATTAACGTCAACTTGCGCCGCAGCGAGTGATAATATGGTTGTTGTTATGCTTGTCCCTTCTCAAAACAACGCCCGAAGCGGTACATTCTTCGAAAATTGAAAACAAAAGGAGTTAAACGATTAAAATATCAAAGTTATTTTCGCAATCAGCACCTTTGTGCGTGATAATCGTCCAAAGCATTGTGTTACTTATCTTACTCATTATGGTGTTGGGTTGCAAATTACAGACGCGCACAAGAGATGCAATTCATTGTAATTCATTGATCTCTGATGATTGCGAGGAACAATCGC
>JARJDR010009284.1:0-18747 GCA_030264135.1 Myllaena sp. GC000078 | reverse complement strand
TGGCTTCTCTCTGGCAATATTTAGAAATCACTATTTTTAGGCGACCGCTGACCATGAATGCAAATTCACGACCGGCGGCAGGAGCAACCGAAAAACGTTTACGTTTACTCAATCATAATACCTAGGGTAGCAGTTGGCGAGCATAATAGTTTTGCAAACAATCTCCGTTGTCCGTTTTCATTTACGCATTCAACTACATACAATACCGCAAGCGTTTACACGCAAGTCCGTCGTCCAGTAGTGCAGAAGTTTACACATACATCGCGAGCCTTCTGGGGATGGGCCGCCCCCCGAATGTGCTCATGATAATAAATTCTACTTTAAGTTTCGCCGCCGCCACGGTTCAACGGCAGGCGCTGACGGCGCCGCCACCACCACCGCCCACCGCTATTTTTTGTACCCTTGCGCACTCGCTCCTTGGGGCTAGGCGCGTCCTTTTCCAGCGCCTTCAATTTCCGTGCGCTGCGTTGCAGGGCAGTTGCACGATCATAAATACGGTACACGATGGTGGTGGCGGCGGTGGCGCTCCTTGAAATGGAGTGCGAGAGCGTATAGAATTTCTCCGGGGCCGGAGGTCGAGTCGCTCGAGCGCGCGCGCGCGCCCGCCTGCATATTTAAGATGAAATATTATCGTTTTGGCTACAATCTAACTACACGCGCGTTACATATGTAGATGATTCGCGTTGTGTGTGAGTGCACGGTTGCTACGCATTCCTGGCGCTCAGACTTTTATTATTTATACGTACGCGGCAAAATATGCATGGAAATGCTGCTATCCGAATTTCGAAAATTATGGCGTCAAATTTCATATATTTCATGTATAAATTTCATACGTAGATGCAAACTGAAATTTATATGAATTTTTGATTGAATTTGTCATACCACTGACGCCACGAGAACGTCGAAAATGAGTTTGACTGTCGTCGATTTCGTATTTTTTTCCGGAATGTAAATTTAACAACGCACTAATGGCCGAAATGCCCTTCGTGCCAGGCGTCCTTCATTCGTTATCGGCGGCGACTGCCGAGTCCTTGGGCATGCAGCATCCGCGCGTGGACATTACGTATGCAGCGCACATTTGCTAATACATTAGTACTCGTTCGTCATGTCACGTCGCGCCGCGCCAGCATCTACATATCGACCGATCTCGAACTGCGCGCTCTAGGTAGAACGTTGATCACGACCGTTCGTCCGACAAGCAGGATGATGATATATGCGCTCCGAACCTTTGTCCTTTCAATATTAGTGCAACGCGCCGAACTAGGCTATATTGCCAACTCGAACAATTATATTAACACAACCCGAGGAAATGTCGTGAATTATGAGCATTCAGGATACAAACATATCGACATCGTCTACGTGCATCTTGCGCCGGAAGTTAATTGGAGCCTGACATCCAAAATCCCCGCATTTAAGCTTCAGGCTGGATCCGTCCAATGCCAGTCCCGAGGTGTTTTGATTGGGGCCAATTCGTTTACGAATGCGCTTTGTGCCACATGCACAATGATTCTGACTAATTGAGTGCATACAATTACTGCGGCGTGAACACGAATTAGACTGCTAATTTAGATCAAACGTGATTCTGCTTCTTGTTGCAGATTCAATTGCCAACTACCAGAAACAAAAGGAATCATATAGAAAAATAAGGGCAGTGTGAAATGGTGGCCGTGTCCAGCGCAAGACGAGCCGCACCACCGACGACGATGATGGCGACGACGTGCATCATCAGCGCCGGCTGCGGCCGCCTCCGATGCGTCGCGGCGCGCTGCATCACTTAGATTGCGACCGTGTCAACGAGCCTGCAGCGGACACACGCCACCACCTCCACCACCGACCATAGCAACAACGACTCGCTCGCGGCGCACAAGTGCCAACAGTCGGCGCATATTCATGAACACCACCCCTTTCTCCAGGCTGACGGTAAAATATGAAACACAAAAAAAAACAAAAACATTGAAAAAGCATTCGCATCGATTGAACCCATGTGCGGATTTCCGCCGGAAATATGGCTACGCACTCGACGGTTTCATTCGAAATATTTCATTCGTTCGCGCTGTCAACGTCGCGCAAAATCTCCGACCGGAAATACACGTCGCGTGTACGGGAATTTTTGCGAAACAATTCCGCGTAGGTATGCGAGAGTCGAGTGTCGTAGGTAATGCGTCGAACGACATTCCTCAAGATTTGGTTTGCTCTCCAAGTGAACGAAAATTTATTTCAATTTTGCGCTCAAGTGCAATTCAGTATTTCGCGGAAGGTAGTTTTGAAAATAAATGAAAAAAGGCGTAGGCTGGTTAATCCTAATGGAAATGTACATACGGGAATGTCATCCATGGCGGGAGCAAAAATCGAATATGATTTTGCAGCGCGCATATGCGTTGAGCGCGATAATCTCCGCCGCGGCGCCGTCCTCCATCGACGGACGTCCTCTGTTCGACTGCATATTCATCATCACGATGCCGCCTCGCGATAATCCACACGCTTCGCGCCCATTCCATCTCATTCGTTCTTTCGTTCCATTTTCGCAAAATACACCCGACCGATATTATTAGTTTAGGACGCTTGCCATTGTTATTCCATCGGTATTTGATGAGGAATTATGCTGATTGCTTAAAACGGATTGCGTAGAGCTGGAGAAGAGGATTCCTCTCGGCGCGCAGACAAGTGACTGCGCAGAGCTGGAGGAGCTGCAGGAGTTGCTGCACTTCCCCGAAGAGGTTGCCCTGCGTTTGGCCGATACCGAATACCAACTCTTCTATCAGGTAGCCAACGCGAATGGTGTCCAAATCGGTTTTTTGCTAAGGCTGCTTTTATTTAGGTTCCACCAATCGACTACCTTCGACAGGTGACGATAGATCTTGGCGGCAGCACCACCGGCAGCGCGTCCACTACCACCACCACCACTACAACCACCAGCAGCAGCGCCGGCAGCGCAGACCTCGGCGGCGGTAACTCCTCGGCGCGATCGTCGGTCGCCACACTCATCAAACGCTTCAATGAGGTACGAAAACGTACGAAAATTACGAAAGGATAAATCGGAAAATAAGCGAAGCGGTGGCGCGGTCAAACACTCTCCCGTAGAGATTGGAAACGTTGCGTCGGGGCGTGTGTTTGTGGATAGCGAGTTGTAAAGCCGAACAAAATTAAAGCTATCAAAGGCAGGCGACGACCTACATCTCTCGCGCGCCATGCGCCAGAGTCATCATAGACTCGTCCTCCTCCTCCTCTTCTTTCGCGTTGCCAACCCGTTTTCGTCGCGTTCGCATCGCATCCCCCTCGCTGCGTGTGACCGGCATGCCGAAATCGCCCTGTTTTTCCAGTCGGCAAGCCGTTTGCTTGCTTGCACACCGACGGCATTCCGACCTAGTGGGCCACGAAGTTTTATTAACCTCTTTTAACGGCGACCCGGCCAACCCGAACGGATTCCAAACACAACACGTTGCCAAAGGCATACCGCACCGATCGTATTTACTTCATAGATGTGCGTCCGGAAATCGTAGAAAGCCTCCCCCCCCGGTTGTAAACGAACTCAACTACGTGGGTGTCCTACAAATTGTGATTGTTGTGTAAACAATTTACTAATACCTCGGCGCGCGTGGTTTTATTGTCATGATCCATGAAAGAAATTAACGGTATTACGCTCGCTGACCATAAAATTGATGGAGGTTTTTTTTTTTGGCTAGACAGCGAGGAAAAATGCAAAATGTGATTAAAAAGGATAAGTTGAGATTGAGTGCCTCACGGATGCAGCAAACTAATGAGCTTTTAACCTCTGGGCGCGCGCGCGCACGGCTGTTATTGCGTTGTTTCCCGCTCGTAATTCCATTAGGTGGGCGACGCGCGACGCGCAGGACATAGTAGTGCGCCAGCCGAGTGTGAAATCGACGATGATACCCGCAGTCGCTGCCGGTATATATACTTTAAAGTGCTCGACAAATTGAGTTCGCTATTGGAAATTAAAATGAAACCATGCTGCCGGAAACGCCGCGCCGGTGCTGCGGATTTTTCTTTTGTCGAGTAGTTTGCTGGAAATTGCATCCCATAATCAAAAAGGAAGCGCTGCAATTTTTTCCTCAAAGCTCTTCACTTAAATAATACCCAACGCATGTAACAAGAGAAGTGAAACAATCAATTTTCACTCATTATAATGGTGCTTATATTTCATGCGATATTGAAGTGAATGCGCCGGGCGCAAATCATGGAATTGATGCATTTCGCATGCATGCCGCATACGCACATTCGTAATGTGTGTTATTGCGTGGTGCTTCACCAAAGAGTCATGTTCCCCAACTCGCTCATCTCTCTTTGTGCGCTGCGGTTACCCTCGCTGCGGATTATTGCATGGTTTACCGTCTCCCATAGCAGTGTAGGTGTATAATTAAACTATTTTAATTAAGCGCGCGTGCGTGTAACGCTTTTGGGCACACACAGGGCGCATTTGTTTAAACTCATTGGTGCCGCACTAGGTCCGCTCGTGCATAAATTAGCGTAATGAATAAAGCATTCCGGCCAATTGCCGCATGGCAACTGAATGAAATTCCTAACAACTTGTTGACATTTAACTGAAATATGAATTGAGACTAAATTCAAAATGCAGAAACTCGTTTAAATTCCGCCCACCGAGGAAATGCAGTAAAATTGCCGACGATGAATCTCGTCTCATCCTCGGCGAATTATTACGCAGTTGCACGACAGTTTGCAGTCTACGGGGAAAACACAGCATCATCCTTAGACCGATGCACAACACTCCAGACAACCCGCCCCATACCCTACTTTCCGTGGACGAGGAAACAAACAACGTGAGGTAGGAAAAGACGCAGAACTAAGGAAGAAAAACGTACGGGTGGAAAAAAAGGACGCTCTGCAAAGCACTGCAAGTCACTCACTCGACTTTCTTCTTGCAACCGCAATGCTTCACGTCGACCGCAACGCATCGTCCGCACTGTCCTTCGTCGTCTTTTTCATTTTCG
Source organism: Myllaena sp. GC000078 (assembly GCA_030264135.1). NCBI lineage: Eukaryota > Metazoa > Arthropoda > Insecta > Coleoptera > Staphylinidae > Myllaena > Myllaena sp. GC000078. Next base: position 13,777 of record JARJDR010009284.1, on the reverse strand, counting down.
TGTTTGTCTTCGGCGTCCTATACGCATCCTTGTGCCCGTCGTCGGTCTCATGCCGCTTTGCCGCTTTGTTGTATCGTAAGCGACAACATACACAGCCAACGGCAGCAGCTTTACGTTCCTCGAGGGCCGTGCGCGCCAAAGTACTCGAGCGGGAAACTAACATTTCATTTACATTCGGATAACAAAGGGATTTGCACGCACACATAAATGATTGCGCGCTTCATTCTCAGTCAGTGCATATATTCTGTGCGGCACGCAACAGAATTGAGGCAGAAAAAACTGGAAAAACAATTGAGAGAGAGAGTAGTACAACGGGTGGAAGAAGAAAAAAGTACGTAGCCAGCCGAAAACGACAATGAAATATTTCGCACAAAGGAGCGATGAAAATGGCCTGATGAAAATGCCCCACGTGGATGTTTCACTCGTTTGCGTGCGCAATGTGCACCAGCGATCGTCATTGCTTCAAATTTCATTTCGCCATTTTACGCGATTGATACGTAATTGAATTTATTGACATTGCCGGGGGCCCGTGGATTTAATGTCCGTGCAAATTGGCGGTTGACATTATGCAGGCGAGCGGGCTAAGTTTTTGTCCTACTTTCCCATTATCCCTGTCGTCATTAGCGCCTGGCGTGCCTAATCTAATTAAATCCAGCGCGCGGCGTTAATAAGACAATAAATTCAAATGAACGTCGAAGGTCCCTTCGTTATTGCGTCCCGTGCCAAAAGGATAACACGCACATGCGTTATTAAACGTGCATGGCGGCGCAAGGGGGTTGATACACGAATGCGAAGGCGGCGCAGAATGACAGTGTTTGTGTGTGGGTGGGTGGTCTCTAAAATGCGTGGGCGACTTTTTAGGTGAGCGCCTGGGTGACGCAGCTGATCATATCGCAGCCGACGCACGATGCCCGCCGCGCCGTCCTCTCGTGCGTCCTGCGCGTCGCGCTCTCCTCGTGGAACATTGGCAACTTCAACGGCGCCATGGAGATTATCGCCGGCCTCAAGTGAGTAACGCAATGTAATCCCATACATATTAAAAACAGAATTTATTCAATCAACTGCCCCTGCATGTGATGATAATGAATAATGCAACTAGCATAAAATCAGGAAAGGCCCGCGATGAAATTAATTTGATTTAATATCACTATCCTGTCAGCAATTTGGTAATTAATCATTGCGTGACGCGTCGGCGCGCATTAATTGAGCGGATTAAATTCGTATTAACACAATGACGCGCGAGCGCACGTAGGGCGTATACGCGCTGCCGCGTGGAAAATTTGCTGTAATGAGTTTAACGGCGTTCGGAGAATGTCGCCCGGGCGCGCGCAAATTATTACCTACGCTCGCCGACCGCATGGCCGAGAGTGCCGATACCGAACACCGTGCGTGTTATCTGCGGCGACATTGTTCTCCTCAGATAAGGACACCGCCAACGTTAATATCCGTTCGGCAGCTGCGGGTGGTGTCCCACGGCCCGCGGCTTATTACCTGCCCTCTTTTCTCGCTGCTGCCATTGACGGCGGCTTCATTATCCTGCCACGACCAGACCCCATACGTTTTCCTTGACGCCATGCGAATAAAATACTAATTAACCAACATTTTATTTATATTTCCATATTACGAATATATGTTGTTAATGATTTTGTAATGAGTCAAATGATTAATTGAATATTTTAATTGAATATCTTTGCGTTTCGTGGCAAATTGCTCGGCACATTTGAAATAAATGAGTATAATCGTAATAAGACTAATTACGACGAAAACGGAGGCGAACAATACGCACGAGACGAAAAAATCATTGGAGATGAACAGCGCAGAAGAAATACGAAGCGTGTGCAGATAACGTTCGCAGGAAACATATTCGCATTAGGGCTCCGTTGGCCATGTAATTAATACCCGGCGCCTGTCGACGGGAGGCGCCTACTTCTTGTTTTGTGCCATTATGCGTATCAGTTTATTTCGTCAATCATTAAAGCGCCTGAAAAAAAAACAACAATACCACTGGCTACACAATTTGAATACATTGCCACAGTATTTTATTTTTTATTTGCATTTTATTTGCCTTGCTATGCTCAGCACCTTAAATAACAACCACGCAGAAAGCAACATTTTACCATTTTATTGTTCATATTAGCTCCTCGCATTGTGAGCGGAGTCTCGTTGTTTGCCTTCTCGCACACGAAACGCGCCCTGTTCTTAGCGAACAATGTCTATTTGTTTCCGTTTTGTTGACATACAGACGCCCACGATGCTGATGGCGGGTGAGGCCGGCTGCACGGCGCGCGGCGTTTGTTATTTTATATGTTCCTTCTGTCGTACACGCACCATATGTGCGCACTGGCGTTTTGCGAAATGCGGACTTTTCGTCACACATTTCCTCCCTTTTCTTTGCCGCCCTATTTTTATTATTTCTCCACATCGAAAACTTCCACGGCGGGAGAGATGAAATATAAAGCACAGGACGCGCACATGTCGGCGCAGCTGTTTTCCGCCAACTTTTATACGCACTTAACTGAGATTAATGATTGCCCAAAAGTTACTACTACTCCGCTGCTCATTCTAATCCCAATCAGTTTAGTATGTCCATTCAATTGAATGTTATGCGATGGGTAATATAATTTGAATGCTAACAACAAGACTAATACTACTAAGTATTATTTGATGTGATATCGTCGGCGCAGGGGTTTCTTTCGGCCTCCAGCAGAATTCGAACGGTTGTAGGCCGGCGGAAACTACTTGCGCTTGCGCTGTCTGCTAACAACATTAACCACCCCGTCAGCAAATAATAATAATCATCTGTGATCTTTTGAAATATTTGTGATTTCGATGTTTTTTTTTGATCTTTTAATACAAAGATCGAACAAGCTCAAACCGTTCTGGCTGTCGATTACGGAGAAGGAGACGCTGCCGGTGTTGGACTTCCTGTCGGCGGCGCTGCTCTCGGCGGAATACGATCGCGCCCTGAGCCGGGCTCTGGCTATGGCCGAATGCCCGGTGGTGCCGTTCTTCGGCGCCTTTCTGCGCGAGCTGCGCGACATCCTGGCAAACGCCCACGACCACATGCCGGGCGGCATCGGAGATGGCGGCGCGCACGGAGCGCATCACTCGCCGCATCCCGGCGCGCAGCAGAAACCGCCAAAGAGCGGCAATCGGCGTGAGCGCGAACAGGACCAGCAACAGCAACGCCAAGTGGTAACCCATCCACTACTGCCAACCACTCTCAACAACTATCACATACAAATGACATACAGTTCATCTCGGATTACAACGGCGAGGACCACCACTTCACCAAGATCGGGCCCGGCGGACTGATCAACATCGAGAAGATCTACCGGACGCAGGCCGTCATGGATCACATCTCGCTGTGCCATCAGCACTACCACACGCGTCATCGCATCTCGCCGACCATCACGCTCATCGAATATCTGCGCTCGACGACGACGCCGCCGCCGCCGACGACGACGATGACAACGACGACGGGTAGATCGACCCCATTGATGGGCACCACCAGCGGTGCGCATCGCGTGCTCTCCGCGTGCGCGCCCGAACGCCGCGAACTGGACGCCGAGTACGAGCTGGACGTGGACGGCTACCATCCGGTGCAGCCGCTCGTGCACGACCACGGCATCAGTTTCGTGTGCCTCTCGTCGGCGATGCTCAAAATCGACCAGCATGTCGTACAAGTAGGTGGCTCTCCCTACCCCCCACGTCTCCCTATTTACTTCACTTCCGATGACCTTGACCTAATTTACATATTTGGCCCCCGCCCCTGCCTACCCTCTATCCTTTCAACTGGATTTCAGATAATGCACCACGGCACCACGGCCGTACTGTGGGAGGGCGTCGAAGGTCCGTCGATGCCGGGCGCGCGCGCTTCGCTACTCTACGTGCGTCTCGATCGCTCCTGCAGTACGCTCACCTGGGTGCGGCCGAGTTGGAGTGGGCTGAAGGCGGGTAATGTGACCGACGCCGACCCATTCAGCACCGACTTCAACCTGTCCTACAATCCGGAGGACACGCTTGCGCCGGGTTTGCTCAGTAAGCTGGCGCTGCAGACGTCGGGCGAGCAGTCGACGGGCACCACGCTGGACGATGGCTTCCTGGATCTGATGGCCGTGAAGGAGGTGCACCTTGGCGGGCGCGACGGCGAGCACGATTTTGAGCTGGCACAGATGGCTCGCAAGTACGGCTTAAGTCACGAGGCGGGCAGTGAGTGCGCGCTGACGATACTCTACGGTTACGGTCTGAGCGATAACCGCCTCCTGTACGTCGTGTGCCCACCAACGATCTGCAGGTGAATAACACATAACACACGCAACATAAAAAACTTATATACTTAGTAATAAGTGGGCTAGCCAGGCTAGCGAACAACAAAAGGGGTAATACGAAGACAATGCATGAACAACGCCTTGCTGTATTGCATTTCCAGGGTTTGGTACAGCGGCCTGTGCTGGCTGATAAGAGGCAACGCACGCCAACATGCGCTCTCCGACCGGCGGCTTTTGTGGCTGAAGGAACAATACATGCAGCTTTACCACGAGGATGGCTATTGTTGCGGCCCGCTGGCTGCGGACGCCATTAGGGTAAGCCAAGCGTGCGAGTGGGTTTTATCGCCGGAGAACGGGACGACGCGACGGCAAGGTGTAATCCAATTTGATATTGTTTATTGTGCAGTCGTTCGGCGGACGAGATTGGTCGCTCGCTGGCATGGCGCAGAGCGGCGTGCAACCGGGCGAGACCTCCACCGGTCTACGGCGTGAGGTTTCGATGAAGATCAAAAAGAAACAAATACTCAGCAATCAAACATTTAAGGTACCAATCTTCTCACCTACTTCCCTTCCATCTTGCACAACGATGCCTATTTCATGCAATTTTGACGCAATCGATCGGTTTTCAGGACAAAAGTCTGAAAACACAATTTGTCGAACCGCCCACCATGGTGATGGAGAGCAGCTATTGGCGCAATCCGAACCACCATCGGCAGTCGACACCGACCACGTTTCCCGACCACCAACCGGACGTGGCGCGCCACCACAGTCTGGGTCATCTCGCCTACAATGTGTCCCAGCCGGGTCCGAAATACGAGCGTGAACGCCACGGCTCCACCGAACACCTTTGGCACGGCCGACATCCACGCGTCGGATCCATCCTCTACGACACCCAATTGGATTTTGTCGATTTTGTCACACTCTTTCGTTCCTTTAGCCTGCTGATACGCAAAGACCTGCGCGACCTCTTCGAACAACTGGCGATTTCCTATCGCAGCCTAGTGGCGATCACCACACCCAAGATCAACGGCGTGAGCAAGGCGAAGATCGACGCGAAAAAACCGCAAAAGCTGTGCGTGCTGACGCGCAACACGCGCGCCGACCTCGACGGCTTGGTGGGCAATCCGCAGAAGAAGATCTACGACGCCATTGCGGCGGCGAGCATCTTCACGAATTGCGCCGGCATCGATACGAACAATTCGCAGGTGATCACGATGTCGACGTTCGCCAAGTTCCTCGAGACGCGCCAAATGGAGGTGTGGTCCGAGGAAGATGTGAAGGCGCTGATCACGCGCCACGAGCCGGATCCACTGCTGCGGCTGCAGCACTGCCTGTCGTTCGAAGGCTTCGCACGCTATCTGATGGACAAGGACAATTATGCGTTCGCGTACGAACGGCAGGCGCCCGAGGAGGCGGATCTGTCGCGGCCTATGTCCACGTACTACATCAGCTCCTCGCACAATACGTACCTCACCGGCCACCAGCTGAAGGGCGAGTCGTCCGTGGAGCTATACAGCCAGGTGCTGCTCACCGGCTGTCGCTGCGTCGAGCTCGACTGCTGGGACGGTGACGACGGCTACCCGATGATCTACCACGGCCACACGTTCACCACCAAGATCCCCTTCAACGCGGTGGTGGAGTCGATCGAGAAGAACGCGTTCGTCACGTCCGCGTACCCGGTGATCCTCTCCATCGAGAACCACTGCTCGTTGCAGCAGCAGACGCGCATGGCGCACACCTTTCAGCGCGTCTTCGGCGAGAAGCTCGTCACCAGCTTCCTGTTCGAGGCGGACTTTGGGGACGAGCCATCGCTACCGTCGCCGGAGCAACTCAAGTATCGCATACTCATCAAGAACAAGAAGCTGATAATGGACGTGCCCATGCCGCTGGCGACGAGTTACGCCGCGTCGATCGTCGCCACGCCGCTGCGCACCTCCAGCGGCGGCGTGCGCCATTCGGTGCCGGGTCGCACCAGTTCCATCATCAGCAACGCCAGCAGCAGTTCGTTCAACGACGACTACAGCGACGACGACTACGACGACGAGGACGACGAGGACAACATCGACGAGAAGACGCTGCATAATATCATGGACTCGCCGCGACAGATGTCCGTGCCGCATGCGATGGCGAAGACTAGCTCCACCAAGCGGCCGACCATCACCGAGGATAAGCTAAAGAAGCGCAGCAATCAGATCTCCAAAGAGCTCTCCGAGCTCGTCATCTACGTGCAGGCGATCAAGTTTCGCGGTCTCAACACGATCAGTCCAAGCAGTTCGGTGAAACAACGTCCACCGCCACGCGCATCAATAATGTCTAGTTCGGGCAGCTCCATTGTGACCACAGCGAGCAGTTGCTCGACGGTCAACCAAGACTTCTCGTCGAGCGAACTCACCGCGTTCGAAATGGAGGCCGCCAAGCAGCAGCAGCAACAGTCGCAGCGCGGCGCCGTGTACGCGCCCTGCTTTCAGTGCTCGTCGATCAATGAGAACACCGCCAAGAAGCTGTGCCGGAAGCAGCCGCTGGCGCTGGTCGCACACACGCAATGCCAACTGATGCGCACCTACCCGGCCGGCATGCGCATCGACTCGTCCAACTTCAATCCGGTGATCTTCTGGTCGTTCGGCATCCAGATGGCGGCGCTCAACTACCAAACGGAGGACATCGCCATGCAGCTGAACAACGCGATGTTCGAGAGTAACGGCCGCTGCGGTTACGTGTCGAAGCCGGCGGTGATGTGGGAGCGCGCGCACGTAATGTATCGCCGCTTCAATCCGTGGGACAAGGCGTTCGACGGCCTGCACTCGTCGCAGATCGTCGTGAACGTGGTGTCCGGTCAGTACGTGTGCCAGAGCAGCGTGAGCCTCAGCAACTATGTAGAGGTGGAGGTGATCGGCATACCGGTCGACTGCGGCAAGCAGCGCACGAAAGTGGCGCAGAAAAACGCGTTGAATCCGATCTGGAACGACACGTTCCACTTTCGCGTACTCTTCCATGACCTTGCCTTTCTGCGCTTCAGCGTGATGGACGCCACGTCCAACCATCTGCTTGCGCAGCGCATCCTGCCGCTGAAGGCGTTGCGGCCCGGCTACCGCCACTTGCGGTTACGCTCGCCGCAGAACAAGCCGCTTAACATGTCGACGCTCTTCATCTACTCGCGCACGGAGGAAGAGAGCTTGGAGAACACCGATGGGGAAAGCGGCGGCCATCACAGCGTGGTGGCCGACAGCAAGGTCGAGGAGGCTGCCAAGACGGAGAGCAACAGTTTCGTGGGCATTTCGGGCACACCGTTGTGCGTGAAACGCCGCATGTTCTTCCTCATGGTGTACGGTGTTGTCATCGAGGAACCGTATACGATCCTTAAGATCACGCAGGAGAGCAGCACGCAGGACGTTCTGCTGCAGGCGCTGCAGAAAGCCGGCCGGCCCGCCGACAAGCTCAACGACTACATCCTCGTCGAGGAGGTGGCGCGCGGCTGGGAGAAAAAGGACAACCAGCTTCCGGCGACGCAGCGCGTGCTCGACCTGCACGAGCGCCCGCTGCAGGCTCAGTCCCAGTGGAAGGGCGAGGGGCGCTTCATCCTGAAGCGCATGGGCGACGATCCGAGCAGCCGCGCATGGCTCAGCTCGGTGCGCAGCGTGGCGAGTCGGGAACGCGAGGCTCGCAAGTCGGACGGCGCGGCGCCGGCGAACGCATGGGAGGAGAACGACACGTTCCTCGTGTGCATCTACAACGTGTCACCGGAAATACCGTACGCCATTCTCAAGGTGCCGTTGAACGCGTGCGCGCAGGACGTGCTCGCGCAGGCGCTGCTCAAGGCGCGCCGCATGGAGGACCCGACGAGCTACGTGATCGTCGAGGAGCTGGAGTACGGCGGCGCCGCGCACAACCTGCAGTTTCGCTCGCTGGCCGACGACGAGAACGTGTACTCGGCGCAATCGCACTGGCAGACCATCGGGCGGTTTATCATGCAGGAGCGCGCCAATGCGACGCCGCAAACGCTGCGCAAGCATCGCATCGCGTCGAGCATCCGGTTGGCGACGCTCGACCGCATCAGCCGCGGACTGAATGTGGCGCGCAGCGTCGCGACGAACAGCATCAAGGTGCCGGTGCAGGTGGCGCTTAGCGATCCGACGGCGACGGGTGGCTCACCGGGTAGCAGCGGTGGCAGCGGTGGCAAGTGGAAGAGCAAAACGGGTGAGGAATCGCGACGTGGACTGCTGCGGGGTAAAGTCAATTCGGAGAAGGAGACCACGTCGACCATTCAGCATCCGAAGACGCAGTGCCATCGTGAGGTACACTCGGAGGGCGAAACGCTCAGCGACGAGGAGAGCAAAGAGTCTGACCTGATGGCGACGGTGTCACGCCTCAAGAAGGTGTCGCTGAGGAAGTTCAAGGAGTGGAAGTCATGATTCTAAGTCCGACGCGGGTAAGTGGTACGTGCTGGATTTTGATTTGCGAGCTTTAATAAAAAATAAACTACACTTGAGTGATGATTGTATAAAGATAAATTAGATTATTTATAATCGCGCGGAGGGCGGATTCGGAACGTGCCAGCATGCCGGCATTCGATTTAGGGGATAAGAACAGTAATAAAATTTTATACAGGCATTAATAAATCGGCATTATCGAGATTAGTACATACATACCATATATGTATAGAGGAAGTACTAATATAATAACAAGTAAGTATTATTATGAATGCAAATATATTTTATAAACGATGAGATTTTATTGTACGTTGCGTTACAATTCGAGATGTCTACGAAAGAGTGTTTTGTTGGAATACTTGGCAATATATTGTCAGATGTATATATTAATAAGCATTGCCGAATTTGAATCGGTTTTCGGTTTTCTCTCTATTGTATGACAAATTGATGCGCATTCGAAATGATTTTCTTCAAGATTTTTATATCGAAATTAAATAAGTAAGAATACAGAGGAAGGATAAATGACTATAACTTAAAAATATTTCAACATTTTGAATGTCAATAGAAGTATTAATACTTAAAATGAAATTTATCATCGCTACCAGAACGCCGATGAATGATATATTATCATATACTATAGCAAACTATTGATATTCGTATTGAAGCAACTTTCTATTGCAAAAGAAGCATTTCTACTAAATAAACCGAACATTTGCTAAAATAGATGTAAACCGAATTAAACCCAATATCAATACAGAATTCCAAAGAGACATTAAAAGATTTAGGAAGAACTAATATGTAAATGTGCCCTTCCCCCGTAATTTATCTCATTGGTTTGAGAAGATGCAGTAAATGTTCTTAAGAAACATGGCGTAATATTGAAGGAAGAAACAATCCCGTTTTAGTGGATTTCAACCGACATTCTTCTCACATCTTGCATATCTTTCAACGTATCTTCTGCAACACACATATACAAAACGTGACCTAACACACAAATTAATTGTGATCACTTTATCAATATGTATATCAATTATTCGATTGTATGATACCGAAACAAATAGACATTACGGGCATCTCCGCATTATATAAATGGTGTAAAATATTCACAATTTTAAAATAAAACGAGATTGACGTCGACATGCATATTCATGCTGTGTGTATGAAACTGAGAAATGAAACGAATGCTAATAATTATACAAGAAATACTTAATGGATGTTATTTAATGAAAAAATATATAATATATAATATTTGTTAATATACACTGTGTGTTTTTATGAGATTTTTTATTGTTTTTACTCTGTAGATTTTTTTATAGAATATAATTAGTTTTCTTTGTTTAAAAAAATAATAAAATGGCTTTTTGATCTATCCCCAAACAAAATATTATTCTTTCCCCTATCCTTTCATGTTTATTCTTCTGTATCATAGCAATTTGTAGCAACTGTTTGATCAATATTTCTAATGTCAGTCATATTACGTACAAACGTCTACGGGAATTGAACTTTTTTTACTTTTATTATATTTAGGTACATAATTTAAAATCAGTTTATTGGTAAAAATGGCAAGTGCAAAAGGCAAGAATAAATCCAAAACCAAGGAGATGACACCACAACAAAAACAAAGATACATCAAAGAACTGCAAGAGGACCTCCTCGACGATGTGCCGAGCATCAAAAGCCAAGAGATCATGTCCTACATCGAAGAAGCGCGTAATCTGATCGTAACAATCAAGTTCACCACACTCGATCGCGAAGTGTTTACGCAATCCTACTCGGGCTTAACGACCATCGGTGAGGTGAAGGCCATCCTCAAGGAGGTCTTCCACATAAGCACCGTGGAGAAGATTGTGCTCTCACAAGAAGGCATAGTGCCCGACGACGATGAGCAGCTCGCAATGTTCCCCTATGACAAGCACTTTCTCATGGAGTTTGACCTGAGCTCCACCGATCCGCACGAATTTATTTCGGCAAAGAACGCCTACAAGACGTTTACCATACCCGACATCATCACCGTGACGCTCGTCTACGACGACTGCACGTGCGAGAACATCGTCGTCGAGATGGAGAACCGCACTATTCTGAAACCGTTCCTCGGCGGTTACGTGAACTGCATCACTGAGATCGAATACCATCACGGCTACTCGCAGACGGGGCCACCGAAGCGCAAGGACGGCAAGGTGTTCACGCATCGCGAAACACAAACGTACAAGATGCGCAACCGGAAGGAAGACACGATGTATTCGCGCGCGACGCAAATGGCGCGTGCCGACTGTTACGTGCCGAGCCTGAACGACCGGCTGCTCACGGCCGGACCGTACGAGACGGCCGACGAACGCGCGGCGCGTATCGATATCGAGGGCGCCGTGCGCATCATCCAGCGCTACTTCTGGGCATGGAAGCTGCGTAAGGCGCTCAAACTGCTCTGCGAGGAGTACCGCAAGCGCATTCGGCTGGAGAACGAAGAGTACGACTACCTGCTGCGCCTCGACGCCGAGCGCAAGAATCGCGAGCTGATTGGTAAGATCTTTCCTCGCACCAAGGCCGACTTCTTCATGCTGTACACGATGCTGGAGAAGTGGAAGCACGCCGAGGTGGCGCGCATCAGGACGATGGCATGCGGACCCTCGAAACTGGCGCAGATGTATCTACTGCTCGAGCGTGAAATCGACATGCTTATGTCGATCGAGAAGCAGAAGAAGATCCTCAACGAGGATCGTCATGTGCGACGCGATTTGGACTTTCTGGCGGAGATCAGCACGCCGCTGTCGTGGAACAGCGACTACCGCAATCTGTACATTGAGATGGACACGTTGGAGACGCAGGCGGGTCGGGAGTACGTCGAGCTGTTTCGGCGCGTGTGTGATACTTCCACGGGAATGGAGGGCCGTCTGCAGGCGTACCTCGACATCAAGCTCTCCCTGCAGGACCACATGTACTGCGACCTGGGGCTGGAGATCATCAACCTCATCGATCGCGCCTGCCTGCTGATTGCACGCGGCCTGACCAAATCGCACCTTAGCCAGCTGCACAAGAGGCTTGAGGCGTGCATTATCAAGCACTACCGCATGCCGGCGTGCAATAAGAACATCGCGGTGCGCCACCATCGCGTCAAAGAGAAGGTGATGCACGACAACCTCTTCTATTGCAACCGATGCAAGCATTATCGCACGCATGAGGAGTTCAATATTGGGTATAAAACGCGTGCGCTTACTGTGTGCCGAAATTGTTCGATCAGCGACAAGATTCTGGAGCCGTGGTGCGACATCCAGCCGCATCGCTTCCTGCTGAAGCTGATACGCCGCGAGGAGCGCCGCAAGCAGACGCATTGCTCGATTGCGTTTATTGTGAGCGATACTGATATCCATCATATAATCACGCAAATATGGCTCTCGCATTCGGCGATCAGCGAAGAGAACGATGTGTATAAATTGCGACTGTGTCGCTTCTTTCGGGAGCTGGCGTGGGCGCCGTGGAATTGCATTCTGCTTACTGAGCAGGAGATGAAGGCGCATTTGACTATCAAGGAATTGGACAAGGTGTACGATGCGGACTTTTTGCAATTGGTTTGCAATCGGCATAGTATAGCAAAGCGCTTCTTCAAGCAGGCGATCAAGTTGAACGATTTCTTTCAGGATATTGGCGCCGTTGATAAACGATGGGATGAAATCATCCAAAAGAAGGTGTTTATCGCAGTTAACAGTAAAGTGAACGTGTTTCTTAGCTGTCATTAGAGTAATAATGGGCTTAATCCAGGTATATATGTTGTAAATTGGCAATATATTGTCCATGTATTATTGTCGATTATAAATTTCATATATTCATCGTAATTTAAATCATGTAACAAATTACTTTTATATTCCATTTCTTACTTACTGTATGTGTATTCGAATCACATTCCTATCAAATATTTTTTTGGTGGCTAGTCGATTGTGTTAAATCAATTAAAGTGATAGACTTACCTATTACTTCATGGGTATAGTTGATATCTGTACGATGTCCCAATGCGGCGATCTTCAGCTATTGCTGTGTTCACTTATGACATCATATTATATTTTATACTTTCGAAGGCAAAATTCTTCTGTGGATTAATGCTTTCAAATTGGAACACAAGAACACGCCGATTGGCGATTTCGTCGATGAATATTAGAGACGCGCACCGCGCACGATTGGAATATTTGTTATCAAAGTCCACATTATGAATACAAGACACATGATTTAATGAAGATAAGACGATAAATCTGGATCTCTGCATAAATTACAGCGAAGTAGAAGCGGTAGAAAGACGACGACGATTGTGTTCTTGTGTTCTAGAAATGTGTTTGTTAGAAAATGTCCTGTTCGTTTCTGTTTGTTTCTGTTTTAGATTGATCTAAATGAATGTCTTGTGTACATTCTTCTTTGCGCAGCAAGCGCGAGCAAAATCACGTCTTGTCTAGTTGTTAGTTGATTAGTTGTTAGATAGAACAAATACTAATTTTTGATTCGTATTCAAAATGAATTGGTAAAAAAACTATTCAACAAAATAAAAACTTGCAAGAAAACTTTAAATTTGATAGGTTCGTCCTAAATATTCATGAAATGTACCCACAAATACACGAGGATGATTTGTCAGTTTGCGCGTAGTAGTGAGGTTTCGTATTAATTGCAAATATATGATAAACTAGCTGAATAATGGCTAAAGTAACAATAATAAACTGCAGATTACTTTACAAAACATTTTGTGTTTTATTGTATAACTTTTTCATGGACAATGTTCTTTGTTTATCCATCATGTGCAAATAAAAAAAAATTCTTTGCTGATCCCACGCGAGAGCAGGCAACATATAATTGTCCATGTGAAAAGCATAGTGTGTCAAGATTAATGCCTGCAACCTGTGACTGCCTCGTGCTTTGTTGATTGTCATGGCAAATGCAAGTCTTATGGCCTTTGCACACACTACGTTTAAGTTTACGTTACGTCTACTTCAACCAATCCTTATAGGAATCTCCGCTTCGCGTCGGCCATCAAACTTTTGAACAGACGGCGCAAAAACTCATTCCGCGATACTATAGCGTAAATAACTATTTTTTACATTTTGT
>JARJDR010009273.1:0-16444 GCA_030264135.1 Myllaena sp. GC000078 | reverse complement strand
TTTTTTCGATCCACGAATTGTCTTTTTGAATTTTTGCTCCTCCGTCACACAAACACTCGCTCGCGCACACTCACTCATTGCTACTTGTGTACAATGGCAGTTGGGATTAGTTTAAACATTAAACATCTCATTAAACATTTTATCATGCTTCAGTCGCTGCTCGTCAACTAGATAAAATTACAGTAATGACAAGAATCATTAAAATTTTGCGTTTTTGCGATATAAATAGAATTTAAATTTTTTATAACAATTAGTCAACATAAAATTTATAGATATAAAATATGGGACTTAATTTTAATACGGATGCACGCTGGCAATGCCAACGCGACCGTTATTCGACACACTGCTATTTGTGCGATGCAGTACTTCGTAACGGGCGCGTCCCTGCAGACCGTACTTGTTGCCCCTTTCTGCAGCTGCCCCACCGCGCTCTGCAGGACCTGTTGATGAGGGTTCCGCGTAGCTATTACGATAGCGCTGCCGATTGGCGTTTGGCGAGAAGCGTTTCTTCCCTCCACCACCACCACCTCCACCACCACCACCGCCGTTGTCGCGAAAGTCCATTGGAGGAGCCAAATCGTCGACATCGGCCCATTCCCTGGCAAACTTCTGTTGGTCTCTGTAATCGCTCAGGTCCCTGTTGCTCATTCGCTGATCCTGATTGTGAGAGTACTCGCGGTCTCGCACCTCTTCACGTGTGTAGCGCGGTGGATCCATATAGGATCGTCGCTTGAGTTCTTTACTCAGGGTCCGTGGCGAGTCCTCTGAGAACCTCTCTCTGTAATACTCCTCTCTATCCCGCCGCGGCTCCCTAGTCGGTGAAGTTGTGGACAAGTTGTACATGGAGCGTCGCTTTATCTCTCCGCCGCCCATCATCTTCTGCTGGCTGGCCCTGTAACGCTCTAGCGGTGTGGGTCCACCTCCACCATTCCTGTAGTTATTCTCAGGGGTGGTGCGAGTGTTGACGTGCCGCGGTGCCGGAATGGGTTCCTCATCATCGTAGTACCTTGAACCTCTATAAACATACTCCTTATTACACTAAATCCCAATCGACCTGTTATCGGACCCACCTTTTATCTTTGCAGATTTGAGGTGAAATTGGCACCTCTCTGTGATAGTACTCTGCTGGCGGCGTGGAGCGTTTCTCCAGCATCATAAACTTCTCCTTCGCATCATTGAAGCGCTCTCTTGGGGAGACTTGCAGGTCATGGAACTGCTCCTCAAAGGGCAGCCTACCGTCCTCATCGTCGTCGTCCTCAAAATTATCCATTGATGCATGCCGTCTGTTACGACTACTGCTACGTAACACGACTTCCTCTCTGGAGCGTTGTCGGCCGTCACGGCGTTTCAGGGTATCGTCGACGACTTCCTCGTAGGAGGGATACCTCCCGACTTTCGGGTATCTCTGCTGTGGCGGAGCTTCTTCACGGTAGCGCTGCTCTTCACGATAGTACTCGTATTTATTGCGCTGTTCCAGCTTCTTGCGGATGTGCTCTTCGAGGTGTTGCCGTGTGATTTGCTGGTCGAATTGGCGAGGTTTACGACTCTCGACACAGTAGTCGTACTTTGGGTAGGTCGGTTGATCAATTAGGTAGAGACCAGTGTCTTGATCTGCATTCCAATCTTCATCTAGTAACAAATCAACAAATGCAATACCTCTGTTGTGTTTCAAGGGATTTCTAATACTATCAATAGATTTTGTGGTGATTAAAAATTTCACTTGAATTTGAATAAAATTCCGTGGACACCTGTTATAACATAACAAGAACCTGTTATAACATCTTCATCATCATCTTCTCCAGTATAATTATATGCGAAGACACACCCAGAAACCTGTTGTGCGAATTCGGAATTTTGATCGATGTGAAAGTTGCTGCCAAAACCTACCGCTCGTACTATGCGCATCGTGCTGATGATGATGGTAGCGCTCCGGACAGTCGGGGCTCTCCGGCGACGGCGCATGATCCGACCCAATGCCCGACGACCCACCGCTGCTCGCCATCCGCTGTTTCGCCTGTTTCGTGGCGCTGACATTCTGCCCCACAATCGTTGTATTCAAACAGCGGCGCGTCTCGATCCCGGCCAGATTCCCCTTCTGCCGATGGACGGTGTCGTAATCGCGTGGCGGCAGCAGAATGGGCACATCATGCTGTTTGAGCTTTGCGCGCAGCTCGGCCGCTACCGAGTCGTAGAGCGTCGCCACGCGGACATCCGAAGAAAACCTGACCCATCCCAAAGAGATAATTACTACAAATCACTATCAAAGGCATTAGTCATTACCGTTCTTCACTCGATTCACTCTTGGTGCTCGTTCCGGTGTCACTGCTCCCGATACTACTCTCCAGCCGTTCCTTACCGCTCTTGGTTTTCTTCTCGGGTTGCTGGCTGACCATCAATCGACTCTCAATCTCCGCAAACTTCTTCTGGTTCTCGGGACGGTCAATCAACAGCTGCAGTTGTGCGCGTAGCATGGTGGCCGTCTCCAGCGAGTCGCAGCGATACGCATGCACATGCAACGGACACTTGGTGACCGGGTTGAAGAGAAGTAGAATACAGGCAATCACATCGTCGCGCTGATGCACACAGGTGATTGTGTTGTGCGGTATGAAATGCTTGATGGTCTCGTTCTTCGGCTTCTTGCCATGCTGCGGCGGTTGTTGGCCGCCGGACGCAACAATAACATTCTGCACGATCTTCAGACCCTTGGTGGAGATCTGCAGGGTGACCTTAAACGGTTCCACATCCCTTTCGCGCTCCTCCAGGTTGTCAATCACCGGAAGAATGTATTCCAAGCCGCGGAGTCCTTTCGACTCCTTTGCACCCAGAAACCAAACGTAGTACGAGGACTTTTTGATTTCCTTTTTGAACCTGTTCAGCGCCATTTTTCTTTCTCTCTCTGTTGTGTGTAGTGTGGAATGGCACCAAATTCACATAATGGCTCGGCTGCAAAGTAACCAAAAGTCAAGAGAGACGGTTCATTGGTGAAATTAATAATCTGCGGCGCGGAAAAGGGGGAAGGGAATGGAATTGAGGTCGGTTGGTTGTAAGTCGGCCGCGCGTCGTCGACCCGATCATTACGCCACACACACACACGGCTCGACACAGAAAACAACCAACCAACCGACCAACATGTGCACGACAAGTGGATGGATGGCTCTTCGAATGGGTGAAATCTGCGAATTGCTCTCTGCGTGGCGAATTAACTCATTACGGGAAGGTCATGGCAAAGTCTAGGTATTTATCAATCCTTGACATATTGCAATGCATAAAAAAAAAGAGTAATCGCATGAAATGTAATGATGTAATCTCTGTGTGTGAAATGCAGTAATTTGCATGAAAATCAGGGCAGCAAGACAATAAGTGTGCACACAATTAATGGGAAAATGTGGCGAGAAGAAACCAAATTAAAATAAATGTAGAACGCATAGCTTTTTAATATCTATCGAACTATCTTAAGAAACAAGTTCTTCAATAATCATCAACGCAACGCAGTTAGTGGGTTTTGTTTTTGTCGTGTGTCTCATTTGAAAGTAAAACAAACCGGCCCAGAGGTCCGCCAACGGAACAGAAGTGGGCAAGTAAACAATTGAATGCCACCCATATTTATTCAGCATGACTTAAGTATTGTAATAAAGTTGTCGCCCGGGCAGAAATTTGAATACTTGTCTATTCCATTCCATTTCATTTTGTTTTTACGAGTATGCTTATGTTGATTCTTTACTTAGACGTTACCAGAAGAAACTATGGAATTAAAACGAGAGAAATGCAATCGACCTACCTATAATATAATAAGTAATAACAATGGGTAAACTGGGACGATGACATTTCAACGAAATCGAATTGAAGATGGGTGCAGCAGTTGCAAATGTAATGGTTTCCCACGAAAAATTCTTTCAGGCCAACGAATACTTGGAATTTGAAAGAAGCTAGTAACATTTTAACCTTTTGTGCAACGTTTTTTCTTAATTAAATTTACTGATGAAGAAAACAGTTAGACACCTACCGATGCTTGATGCTTTTTTGCCGATGGTTTTCTATAATTATAAAAATTATATAATTCCGAACGTGACGACATGCCGCGCGCGGCTTGCGCTCATCATCATCATCATCCGCACAAAACATCGCATCATCAACGTAATTATCTGCTTCTACAAGCACACACCGCGCGTGTAATAATTTATTAGAAAATATGTTGAACTCTCGTGTATCATGTCGCAAATCAATTACACATTACTTTACTATAACTGGAGTACGAGTATTACAACTCCTGATGTAATAAGAAGGTGAGGAAGATTGACATGATATTGTTCGCTGTGCAGCGAATTAGAAAACTCGCAGTTAACGTGACTTTTTTCCGGTCGCTGCACGCCGCGTATAAGTAATTGCTTATTTCTCCCAAAAAAAAAAAGCAGAGCAAAGTAAAAAATTATTTAATAACCACAAATTTAACGGATCTTTTTCGAAATAAATCACGACAAATTTCCTACGCTGCGTTCGCTCGCTTGGCATTCTAATCGGTTTGCATTCCCATCCGAGAGAAGGTTGAATACGTTCGTGCGAGTAACTGCAAATTAGCCCGGAGCGCGCATCCTTGCGTTATACCGTTAAACATTGAAATGTCGAGAGATGCGAAGATGCTTTCGGAACGGAAGGAAAATCATCCAGAATGATTTACACTAATTAATCTATCTTTACAAATGTCTGTTTTTAATTTCACAGAGATGGTCAAAAATTGATGGGTCAAATTTTTTAGTCCCCAAGTCACCAAGGTTCGGTGAATTACTCCTATAGACTAAACTAAGAAATGACAGAGACCTAAAGGTTGTAGCTTAAATAGTTTTTGATTTACAGGCCGTTCAAAATTTAATAACCCCGTACCTCGTGATTGCAGTAAGCAACACTAAGTAATGCAATGAAAAAGTGCAAAGGAACGCAGCAGAGAACGTAATTTATCTGTCATTTGCCAACGGCAGGAAGAGAGAAAAATGAAAATTGCTCATGCAATTGCAAAGTGAAGTGCAATTGCGTAGCCGCAGCAAGAGTGAAGGTACCTTAGGTATCTATAACGGCATTTCCATTTCATTGCTGCGCGCGCGCATTCCGCGGGTGGCAGTAAAAGAATTATTTTATCGATGCGGAATGCCAAATAGCTGCTCGAACGGAAACGCTGGTTAGTTTAGTTGGTTTGAGAAGAAAAAACTTTGCAACTTTCTACGCACGACACCCGACCAAATAGCCGAAATTTATCTTGATGACCATCATCTTCATCAACAACAACATACCATCAATTAAATGGCGTGCGGTTGCCAATCAAAAAATTTTTGGACACCGCTTGCTTTCTTCTTATTATTATCGACACGAAATGAATTGCACTCTCCGTGCGGATGAAAGAAGAAAGTCGTTCGCGATTGAATCGAAAGGTGTGCCGCCGCTGGCGCGTACCTTTCTTCCTTCTTCGGCTAGCTTTCTTTAATCACTTTATATTTGATGACAAAGATGTGTGCCCTAAAGGTAGAAAACTAGAAACCAAAAGTCTAATGTTGAACTGCTGTAAATGTAAATGACTATCTGTGAAAAACGAGTAAGTTACTCTAGTTTTGCGTTGATAAAAGCAATTCCTTGAGAAATTATCATAAGGAAGCTTGCGTTATATGCTCGGTTGCTCAGTTTCGCACGATTAAAATTACAAAGCGACTCACTGACTGTGTGTTTAAGCATATGAGTTGAGTGATTGACTTAAGAACTTGACTTGAGTGAACGCGAAACGATGGGAATCATTGCGTGTGGCGTTTCGGGCTAAGTAATTCATTATTTACGCAGGAGAAGAAGAGAAGGAAAAGAAGAGAAACAATTTACATACACGCTTATGTGATGGGAAATGCCTTTCATAATTCATAATTCTACAAGAATATTGCGTTACTTGTGTCTTAATTGGATTTTTCGCCGCTGTCTCTAATTGATTGGAATTGAAAAGTTTTCAACAACATCTGTCGCGTAACCGTTGTCGTCTTCGTTATATAAATACTACTTTAAGTCATCTCACGTAAGATAAGAAGTGTGCAAGCAACTTTTCTCCGAAGCATCACACCGTCAATAGGCCATCGATACTCATTAATTACGCTTCACGCTTGTTTGTTTCCTAGTTTTACGTAAACTTTAAACTCACATAACTCATAAATGCGTAATCTGATTATATATAGAATGTTATCAATGTCTTAAGGAATCTTATTTCTGGGTAGTTTTAGAATTTCCAATTTATTTTGTTGCATGGCGAATCGATAGAATGCAAACGAACTTAAGCGTACCCAAACGCAACGTACGGAAGGTTTATTATTCCGAATGGTGGAATGTCTCAAGTCGCGTAGACGCAGCGCGACTTTAGAACGGAGGACGGCCTTGATCCGAAGAGTTTCTCTTCGCACTTCACCGGCTAGCGATTATTCTTGTGTACAAGTACTTCGAACGAAATCAGCATAGTTCTCATTCGGCATGATGTCACAAATCTGTGCGGCGAAAATTTCATCAAATAATTTAGTTGCTCCTCCAGCGATGTGGCAATACCTGCTGGCACGCGATATCTCTTCGGCTGCTGGCTGCTGCTCCCCAGAAACTCGTTTCGTACGTGAGAGCCAGCCGTAAGCACACCTTACTTTGAATGCAGCTGAGTAGAGTCGTGCCGCGCAGCGCAGGCGCAACAGCCATCGCGCATACTAGATACTTTCATAATGCCTTGTGTCCAATGTGCCTTGCAGCTCATTCCCAATGTTGTTTATTACTATAAACCCGCATGGTCCGCGATTATGACGAGATCCTCAGCCAGAGAGAAATTTCCAATATTGCGTGTCCTTGAAAGCTCGCGCGCCTTTCCCTTCTCGGCGCTGGCAATTAATGGCCAAGAATGTGCGTTGGTCGCGCGACCAACACCTGTGTCGTTCGTTTACGTGCGCATATGCCAAAAGAGCAGTAGTCCGAATTGAATTGTGAACTAACTGTAAAACGCTTGAGCGCGTCGGGCATGCGCAGAGGAGGACACCCGGAACACCACACGACGCACGACGCAACAGCACCGGATCGACCTAATGTCCTCCATCCATCCACCCAACTTCTACTCGAAGTCTACTAGGTAGTTACCTTGCTGAAGGACTGTTGAAGACTGCCATGATAATCCCAATGATGAGAACTAAATTTCTTCCTTCATAACTAGGTATTACATATGACACGAAAACACGTTTGAATCTATACTGGTGTAAATAATGCAAGTAGACGGTGGGTTATTAGTCTGGCATTTTGAACCGAACACAACAGACCGATAAGAAAGAAGGTTGCGCGCGCAACGAACGTTCGCGAGCGACTCGCGCGGCCGCGACTCGTTCGTTGAGTCCATGCCACCGCACCGGTCGCGCCACACCAGTGACTTAAGTCGCTTGCTTTACTGCTTCTTCGTATGCTGGCCGCGGCAACGGATGTGGAGAGATAGAGATAATGCTTATTCCGTGTTCAAAATAAACGAGAACGAGAAGGAATTTTGAATTTCGAGTGGTGGCGTGGTGTATCTCACAAATATTGATGTCCTGCCCACGCGCGGCTGCGCACACTCGTCCTTCGTCCTTCCCCTAAACTAGGCCATGCATACACTGCCTCCCTCACAAGTAGTCTACTACTCCCCGCGCTTTCATCATGGACAACCGAATATTTTCGGCCGTCAACAACTTCTGGCAGCAATCACCGATTGTTAACCAAATCAAGGACCTTATGGTAAATCCTCCACTTCTTCTCTGGACCCATTAATCTATTCTTGTAACTTGTACAGTCACGTCCACCAACCCAAGACACAACCAACGACCAACTCAACGAAGAAGAGTGTAAGCCGGCGCGCGGTAATAAAAGCGCACCACGTCATGCGAATGTGTCTAAGCGGCAGATGAAAGAGTTCCGCGAGGCTTTCCGACTTTTCGACAAGGACGGCGATGGTAGTATTACAAAGGAGGAGTTGGGTCGTGTGATGCGCTCATTGGGGCAGTTTGCCCGCACGGAGGAGTTGATGGAGATGCTGCAGGAGGTCGACGCTGATGGCGATGGCAATGTGTCCTTTGAGGAGTTTGTCGATATTGCCTTTTCGGCGGGTGCCGGTAGCAGCAATGAGGAGGTCTGTTCGCGTGAGCAGGAAGATAAAGAGTTGCACGATGCTTTCCGCGTGTTTGATAAGCATAATCGAGGGTATATTACTGCTTCGGATCTGCGTGCGGTGTTGCAGTGTCTCGGGGAGGATCTTTCCGAGGAAGAGAGTAAAGTTTTCTAAAAAAACTGCTAATTTCTTTTTCACTAATTTAAAATTGGTGTATTTTAGTTGAAGATATGATTAAGGAAGTCGATGTGGATGGTGATGGACGTATAGATTTCTATGGTAAGAAAAAAGAAAAAGAACTGGAAAAAAGAGGTAATAATTGTTTTCTAGAGTTTGTCAATGCTCTGGGTGAACCTGGCAACGATGACAGTGGTGACGAAGAAGATGACGATATTTATCCTTATTAAATAAAATCATATCCATAAATGTTCAAAACTATATCAATTGTAAAATATAATCATGATGTGAGGGATGAGGGTTGTTAGGATTAAAGTAGATTTGCGTTATAAATGGTAATTTCCTCATCGAGGCTCAGGTAAAAAACCCAAATCGAGTTCGGCGAATAGAGGTAATAAACCAAGCCTCTCACGCATGAGGTCCATCCAATCCCTTTCCCTCGCGCAGGTAGAAAACCTAGAAAACCAAAGAATGGCAGTTGGAAGGTTGCTTCCCGTGTCAGCTGACATAGGCCACACGTCAACGCCACGCGAACGTGGGCCAATCCACAAACGACAACAAAACGCATGCACCGGTGGCGGGTCGACGTGGTAGCTTTGACGTTGGCGTTATCGACGAGTACGGCTCTCGCTCGAAATAATTCCGCCAGTGATAACCTAGCAATCCATCTTATTACTATTAGTGTCTTATTTTATTGTCCACCATCATGAACAGTGTCCAAACGTGTATCTTGCTCATCTTCGCGTTGGTGGCGTCTGCAGCGGAAGGCCTCAAACCCGGCGAGTGCGAGGTGTGCGTGAAAACGCTCGAGAAATTCGCTGGAACTTTAGACGCCACGCAAAAAGCCGACACCAAACTCATCGAGGACGCCTTCAAGCAGTTCTGCACGAAGGTCAAGGACAAGGAGAACCGTTTCGTAAGCCGCTAGTTTTAACCAACCGTCCTCCGAGTCTAGCATCCGTATTCTACTACTTGCAGTGTTATTATCTCGGTGGGCTGGAAACCTCCGCCACGGGGATCCTCGGTGAGATGTCCAAACCACTCTCGTGGTCGATGCCCGCCGACAAGATCTGCGAGAAACTGAGGAAGAAAGACGCGCAAATCTGCGACCTCCGCTACGACGTGCAGATCGATCTTGCTACAGTAGACCTGAAGAAGCTCAAGGTGCGCGATCTCAAACGCATCATCAACGACTGGGGTGAAGACTGCACCGGCTGCATCGAAAAGTCCGAGTTTATCCAGCGGATAGAGCAGCTCAAGCCCATCCACACCGAGTTGTAGTAGTCACGCGCTTTATTTACATTTGTACATCATCCATTAAATTATTATTGATTTGCAAAAAAAGACACAAAACAGCACTAAGTCTTCAGTTTGGGCCTCTCGTCCACGTAGGGATTAACATCGCCCTCGATCGGCGTATAACCATCAGCAATCACCTCGTAGATGAAAAAGTCTCCTCCACGCAGCGTCAAAACGAGTACATGAATTAACCTCGCCAGCGTGGTGCAACGCAGCATATACGCAACACCCTCATGGGGCGCAAACATCGGCTTGCCAAACGTCGAACAATCAAACATGTAATACTCGTTATCCTTGCGCTTGGCAAACGCGACCATCTTCTTGACATCGCTCCGATCACAAACGAGGATACCAGCACGATAGTAGTACTCGTCAAAAAAGTACCGAAGTGCACGATAAAGATTGTATCGTTTGCTGCTGGAAAGGAACATTGTACCCTCGGCAACAGGCTGGTGGCGAACGCGGAACTGAAACGGAAAGATTTCGCACTCCTCCAGGAGATCCTCCATCGTAAACTCGTGCGGCTTCTCCTCAATCGCCTCCCTGCACTTAACAAAGTACTTGTAGCCGTTGATCAAGCACGCATCAATCACCGTCGAGTTCCACTCCTTCAAATCGTAGATGCCCGTCATGCCCACCACTGCGACCAGCGTTGCCAGCGTCTGTTTGCCACGCAGCTCCGCTTTGAACGTCTTCGCATGCTGATTAAGACTTCCCATCAAGACGTACAAGTCATTGGCGTACTCCGTATCCCACGCGAACCACTTCCCCTGCTTCCTTCCAGGCGGACAGTCCACTGTAGCCAAATCCCCGCTGAGACGCGCCCAAGGATTATCATGCAGATCCATCCAGCTCTCGTGCTCATGGAACGTCTTACCAATCGGTCCGCCTTGCGCCTGCTTGGCGCGTATCCAATCCTGGATCATCGAACTCACAATCACCGATCGGGGCGCTTTCGCGACATTAATCACGTTAAATGTGTAGAACTTAAAGCGGTTCATGTTATTCGCTTGGCGCAGGAACTTCCTCATTTGTTTAACGTTCCGGAACTTGATCCAGCAAGCATTAGCGAGGTCCTCGTCAGGATGGTCGGCAGTCCCCTTGAAGGTGGCCGCATAAGGGTGGAAGAGATGCACCAGGTTCGCTTCGGTATCCGCATAAATCACATACGTTCCCTCACCGGTTTGTAAAATAATAAACTTCCTCTTCTTCATCACGTACTCAAAGGCCTGTTTGAAGGTGTTCCGATTGCGGTACGCTTCAATCTCCACCCATTTGACAATAACATCGAAAAAGTACTTCCCGACCAGGATGTTTCGGATTGTTCGCTTGCGACTCTGCTCAAGGGAATCCGCATGATTATAAATGTGTTTGCCCAGATCCAGACTCTTGTCCACATTCTTGGTGGTCCATGTATCGAGGGGTTTGTGTATGACCATCAAAGCGGCGGCAATACCCGCAAAGTGGTCTTCCATCAGATCAACCTGATCCTGAGGTGGACGTTCAAACGCTTTGGTGCCTTCAATCACCTCCACATTAGTAATACGCGCGTAGCCATGACGATTCCTCGGCACAAGACGTTCCTCTTCCTCTTCTTCTTCGGCTTCTTCCTGACCGCCCGCGAAATGGGTCATCTCCCTCTCAAGGTCGTCTCCGGGATATTTCAGACGCAATTGGGATCTGTGCCGGCGCGCTACTCGGCAGACATACAAAGCAAACCGGGTATAAGTCCCGCCT
This sequence comes from Myllaena sp. GC000078, assembly GCA_030264135.1. NCBI lineage: Eukaryota > Metazoa > Arthropoda > Insecta > Coleoptera > Staphylinidae > Myllaena > Myllaena sp. GC000078. Next base: position 5,106 of record JARJDR010009273.1, on the reverse strand, counting down.
TCAGGGACATCTCGCTTGGTCTTGTTGAAGATGATCCTCAGACACACGTTCTCCAAGTCCCTGAAGCGTGCGACTGAAGAGAAACCCACAAAGTCGTCCAAACCCAGTTCGTTGCAGGAAAACGGCGAATACAAGTAATAAACGCCTCGCCTCTGGCACACGGCGCAAGTATACACCTCGGTGACCACCAGCACCCAATCCTTTTCGCGCTGAATGACCTTCTTCAGGGCCGTGCGGAGAATCGCCATATTCGCCGGGGCATCAAATATATAACGCACCTGCACGGTAAAGTCGTCCTTTCCCACCGCAATCTTGGGAATATCCAATTTGGTCAATTGCACAAAAGTGTACTTGGACTTGCGATAGAGGACATCCCCGGCCTGCAGGACAAAGTCCAGAACATCCGAAGACCACGTCCGGATCGCGTACTTTTCGCCCACAGCCACAGCCATGACACAAATGTAGGGCGAAATGTACTCCACCTCAACACCATAATCCCCAACATGCTTATTCCCACGAATCAATTGACTGCCATCCGGTAACTTGATATAATTGCTGGGCCTCTTAAACTCTTCACTCTGAGTCTGGATGAGTAGCTCATTCTCAGTCGGTTGAACCACTCCCGATTTGCTCTCTTCCCCTAGATCGAACTTGGGCTTGGCCAGAATCAACATCCTAAACGGCAGTCCGCAAGCATCGCATTCCTCCACCCGCTTGCTGAGGTTCAGCACTAGCTGCTTGATCAGGTCGTCGAAGGTCCTGAAGCGCATTAGGCAGGCGCGTCCTTCTTCACCCACCGGCTGGACATTACCACGCTCGTCGCAGTTGTACGGGTCAAACAGGTAGAAGAGGTTCTTCTTAAAGAACACCGCGCAAGCATAATGCGGCACAATCACAAAGCCTACATCCTGTTTGTTGAAAACATGCTTATCGATAAACTCCTCGAGCACTTTCAGCCCGGAGAAGGTCTCAAAAAGCCCATCGCCAATGTAGGTGTTGAATATAATGTCCACCGTTGCCATTATCGTGTGCTTAACTAGCTCAAAGCGAAAGTCATCGATATGGATGAAGGACTCGGAATACTGCTCATAGAGCATTCGTCCCGCCTTCAGGACAAAACCAATTGTCACTTTATCCCAGCGATAGATGGGTTTCTCGAGATCAAAGGCCGCTGCCATGATGCACATGTAGGGAATGATCATGTTCGGGTCGTCATCTTCGACAATATCAAAAGCATTCGAAATGCCCCGCAAAATCTGAATGTTTTCGTCCAGGACGGTGTAGTTGCGCTGCTTGTCCATCTCCTTATCCTGCTGGTGCTCGTCAATGACTATATCTCTGTCAAACCTAGTTCGCATGGGTAACTCCAAAGCAGGAAGCAGTTTATAGCAGTAGGTCAAATCCGTGTTAATCTAAAAACAACTCCGATTAGTCTAAGATAAGTAAGATATTAAACAAAAGGATTCTTACATAATCCACTCGGAAACAAGGATCCAACTCCCCTGAAGTGACCTGCGACATAACCGCATACCGCGAATGTATGCTCTCTGTCTCGAAACCCTCTTCCGGACCACCTTCATAGACTGGTCCACCTTCACCGCCTTCCGGTGCCTCCTCCAACTCCTTTTCCTCTTGCGTCAGTCCAAACGAAGCCAAATCATCAATATTTATCTCGTCATCGTACGGATTGGGTCGCTTCGGCACAATCTGCGTGTCACTCAAGCTCGGCGAGTCCAGATCCACAATCAGATCATCTTCCGGCTCACGTTTCTTCGGGTGTGGAGTTCGCATCAGCTTGGGACAATCCACAATCGGCAACATATGCGTACCAATACTGCCCAGATTGCTCTGTACATCATAGATTGAATCCCCGGGTGCAATCCCAGCAAGCAACTTCTTCAGGGCATGCTCCTTAAAATCTGCAGTAGCAAAGGGCTTTTCGACGGCCCGCTTCTTGCTCTTCATCGTTCTGTGCTTGCAAAACGTCTCCATGGGTATCTCATGCAGCGTTAAATGCTTGGGAAAGAACTTTGTCAGGTCCGGATCACGATGGATTCGGATCAACTTCACGGCGTGAAGATGGAAGATCGCTTCGCGATTCTCAAAGTTCTGCAGGATAGTCTCCAGGAGTGTATCAAGATCCTTGTTCATCGTAACACAAGCCGCACCAGTTCGGCACTTCAGACCCTCTCGATTTCTAGTATACGGATCAAAGCAAAAGTACATATCGCGCTGCTGCCAAATACCCAGGAACGATTTGCCAATCTGAGCAACGCAATTGTTGTTAGTCTCAAAGAACGACTTGCAGCATTCCGAGAACATGCAATTCGACTTTTTATAAAACAGATCCGCAAAGCGATTCGGGTAGATATGCATTTCGAGCACATAAGGTCCCACTGTAAAGACAGCCGGCAGATGCTCAACACCCACATCCTGACAATTCTCCGCCTCTGCAATCAACGCATGCAGCTGGTTACCAATTATTAGAATCTTATCCAGGGTCTTCTTGTGCCAACAGTGCGGAATCGAAATGCGGGAATAAGACAACGCCACAATCGCCATAGAAAGCGCCTGCTTGTTACGATTAAAGAGGAAGCACATATCTCCCAGGTCGAAACTGCCCTGAACAACCGCCTGCCGTTCATTCATAGCTATATAAGTATTGCGTTCCTTGACATACTCGTCTTCTTCCCGCTCGTCCTTTCCCATAATCTTCAAGACACGAATCTGAGCAATATTAAAATGCGAATTGCCAATATTGGAGCGGTCCAAGAGAATCGATCGGATTGCTTTGAGGCGTTGGACCATCGTCATAATAGCCGTGCCATTCTTGTCCTGAAACAAGTTCCCCTTTCTGGGGTTGGCGTCAAACAGCAGATAGCATCCTTTTTTGACCTTCCAAATTAGAATATTAAGATTCTCAGTGCGCAGAATACCAGCCGAGTATTTGCAAAAGAACACCTTCAGACCGGTGGAAATATTGAAGACACGCTTGTCGGTTGAGCGCACCAGACCCTTAACCTCAGGATCGTTAATCTCCACCTTGAGCTTCTTCTTGTCAATGAAGAACATCTTTTCTATCTCGAAAACTGACAGCTCCTTACGTCCCCGATGCAGATGCAATTCGGCCGTCGACTCCATAAAGTGGCAATTGCCCAATTCGAGAATCTCATCGATATTCCTTGTGGTCCAATCCTTTGGTTTCTTCAGATGGCCAAAGCAGAACGCCGCAATGGGCATGCACATGCCCTGATTGTTGCGCGCAATCTTTGGGAAGCAGATATCCCCCTGATGGATGGTTCCGCAGACCGTAAAATGTGGGAAATCCGTAAGCACACTCTGCTTGAGCTTCGTAAACGAATGGTTTTCGAGTCGGCCCTTTTTATACTTCCTCTTGGGTTTCTCACACTGGGCATCACGCAGGGTTTGCACGAGGCGTGAAGTGAGAGGTATTTCACACCAGGAGAGATCTTCGTATTCAGACTTGTCCTGCATTGAAGTGGCGGACGAAGCCTAGAGCACAAAAGCATGTTAACAGAAAATGTGAAAATTGTACGATTATGATGGGGAATTACCTGAGACATCATATCTGCAAACTTGCCCAGAATCAAGTTATCAGACACATGGGTGGACCTGCTGAACATCAACGGACCAAACGGGCCATGGTACTCTTCCTCTTCCTGCTCGCCCATGCCGTACTCGTAATACTCCTTAATTGCTTCTATGTACTCTTTCTCAATGTCTCCTTGCGCTTTTTGAATCTCTTCGAGCACTGAAACGTAACACGCAGGATAATTGACTGTTAATTGCCATCTTAAGCATGATTACTAGACTGTCGTTTCTTTTTCTTGGAGACTTTCTTTTTCTTCTTTTTCTTTTTCTTCTTCCCATCTTCCTCCTCTTCTTCAGTTGATGATTCCGACAGCTCATCGATGATGATCCCACTTCGGATCTCCTTGCGTTGCAGCTCTGATTTTGTTGGTGGTATTATCCAACTGGAGTTGTCCGAAGGACGAGCAGGAATCACTTTGGCTTTGCTCACGTTAGGACTTTCCTCTTCAATCTAAAAATCTATTTTTGCTAAACCTCATATAAACCTACTGACAGCGAGACCTTGGAGATGGTGTCCAACAAAATGGGGCTAGGCAGGCGGAGCACTTCAAAATCGCAGAATTCCACCTTATCGTAGAACGTCTCCATTCGGGTCTTGTGCTTCAACTCCCTCATGCTCTTGCTGTCTTTGACAACATACTTTGCTCCTGGGTACCCCGCAGAGGGCGGGTGTAAATCAAGTCGCGTAGAAATCGACGGTTCAATGATGCAAATATCTTTGGGTTCTTTAACCTTCGGCGGTTTAGGTGGCGGTGGATGGCGCAACTCATAGTTGTAGGCCAACACCGGGTCAACCCCTGGTACCAGGCACGTTTCATCATCGGGGAGATGTTGTTGCGAGTAAGTGCGTACGAAACGGTCCTTAATGCCCGGGTTCTCATCAAAAGTATCCCTGTAGAAAAAAATCAATTATTATAATTGATAAATAACGGAGATGGACTCCTACGTGGGCTCAATGTTTTTCTGTGCATTCTTTTGGGCACTCATCTTGGAAAAAAGACTTTAAAATTACAAGAAAATTTGCTCGTCACTTAAAATTTTCTGTCACTAACAAATCAGACATCTGTCGTCGTTCACTGTCCTGTAGTGGATTTTGAGCAATGGGCTCTGAAACAATCGCAAACTTGGTATTACCTTGGTATCCGAAAACTGTCTAGTATCTGACTATGGCTGACAATTTGATTCTCTGACTCAAAGTCGTAGATTGCTAAATTACAAGTTTTTTCCAAATTAGTTGTTTTTGGGGAGAAATTAGGAAATATGGGACATAAACGCACAAAACCCAAAGCAAAGCCGAAGATTGAGTACCCGCCGGTAACCACACGTAAATGGATACCGCCGGAGAAGCGCAAAAAGAAGGTGGTGGCCAAACCGCCGCCCTATCCGCCACAATTGACCCAAAAGCTGGCCATCTCGAGTCTGCTCAAATTCTGGCACGATTACAAAATCGTCAACGATTGCGCCGTGCTCTTGGGCGATATCAGCATGTTCAAC
>JARJDR010009272.1:0-11330 GCA_030264135.1 Myllaena sp. GC000078 | reverse complement strand
ACGCGTCGCTACGGCCCTTCATTTCGCAGATATGGACCATTTCGTATGGGCAAAATTGCAAAGTTAGACATTAAAAATTTTCAAAGAATGGTGGCGAAACTACCCAACTTCCGAAAGTGAAGTACACCTCGTTGGAAAGCCAAAGAGCTGCGCTTTCCCATGCCGTTGAGTACACGTCGCTACGGCCCATTGTTTCGCAGATACGGGCCATTTCGTAGGGACAAAATCGTAAAAAATGATAAATTACCGAATTTTCTATGACAAATTGTGGCGTGCGAATTTCGATTTTACACACGTTGTCAGGCACAGCTCGAGGACAGTGCCGGCTGCATTGTTTGAGTTATTCAAATTCACATATGTATCTTTAATTCTTCCTTGTGCTAACGAACTTATTCTAGGGATAGTTGATCACTCACCTGCAACAAACAGAATTAATTTAGTTAACATACAGTACGAAAACGACAAATTTTAAAATATAAACAATAGATATTATAATAAATAATTGATGCTTACCTGAGTAAATATTCGGTGTTGACCTCCTCTTCCTTCTGGACGACTCTTCTTCTTGATTGGTGATGATGCTGCAGGAGGTGGTGCTGTCCTCTTCAGAGAAGGTGGCAGACATATGATGCATTCTGAAAGCAATCAAGTGTATAAATTTTAAGTCAGGTCACACGTGTTTGTAAAGACTTACCACAACTGTCCAGAAGTCTTCTTGATTGGTGATGATGTTGCAGGAGGTGGTGTTGTCCTCTACGGCGAAGGTGGCGGGCATATGAAGCATCCTGAAAGAAAGAAAGTTTGTAAGTACAAAGTCTTGTTCTCCTGATGTATCAAGGCCAATCAAGACTTACCCTGAAGGATTGGACGGCTGCTTGATGACTGAAGATGCTGCCCGAAGTGGTGTTATCCTCTTCAGTGAAGACGGCGGGCATATGACGCATCCTGAAAGAATAAAGTTTGTAAGTATAAAGTCTTGTTCTCCTGATGTATCAAGACCAATCAAGACTTACCCTGAAGGATAGGACGGCTGCTTGATGACTGAAGATGCTGCCCGAAGTGGTGTTATCCTCTTCCGTGAAGGCGGCAGGCATATGACGCATCCTGAAAGTAATAAAATGTGTAAGCATAAACTATTGTTCTCCTGGTGTGTCGAGACTTACCCTGATGCTCTCAAGAGCGGGCACCGCGGGCACTGCTTTTCCGATGAGGCCGATGCATCCGGACGAACGCACCGTGGGCCAGGTGGGGCCAGGCACCTTTAGCCGCCCATTTTCAATCGTTTCCTCCATTTTGAACCTTCAGGACTTCGTTGTCGATGCATTGCAAATCTGCGGCTGCTGGGGTTTCTTGCGCTAAACAAAGTTGAAGTTACAATAGATCATGTAAAGCACATCGCGCAGTGCAATGCTATAATATAATGGACAAAAGTTCATTCAATTCACTTCATGCTCATGTAGATGTAGATCATAAAAGGCATATCACGCATTCTAATGCCATAACATAACGCACAAGTTCATTCAATTCACCTCCTGCTCACTTAGATGACCGGGATCATCTACAGTAATTCTACTATCAAGGTCAGGCTAAACAGTGCGAGCGACATCCACTCGCACGAGTGATAGAACAAGATAGAAAAAGCGTGCGCTCACTCCAGTTGCTTTAGCGGTCGGCGTGGGACAAGGTTAGCGATATCTTCGCTCTAGCTCGCACTTCAACTTAAGCATATGCTTACGAATTTTGATTTTACATACGTTGCAGGCACGGCTTGAGAACAGCACCGGTTCGTATCACAAATTTGAAAAATTATCAATCTGCGTGAAAAGTACTTGCGCTATACATTAGGCTACAACCAATAATACGAGTGAGTTGGAACAATTTATAGTTTGTTTTCGGCGAAATTTAAAAAAAGAAAAATCTATTCCCTTTTTGTGTTAAATTTGTTCAAGTAATAAATCTCCTGTAAGTTCATATGGTTGTAATATGTTAACCAATTAGTCAATCAATAAAAGCTAGCAACAAATGTGAAAACTATTGAAATTTAATCACTGCACATGAAAACTATTCCATTCATACACTATTAATAATCTCCACGGTGCACTTCAACCACTCTTCTGTAGTAACTGAGCAAATCTATTTGTGATGAGTAGTGAGACATCAATGAATCTGTCAACACAATTGGTGAGACATGTCTCCGTCCTCCCATCCAATTTACTGCCCGGTTTATCGACGCATTTATCCCAGCAGACGTCGTTGAACTCGTGAATCTACCCAGCAGAAATAAACCCATGTTGCTTTAGATACATTCCAGACAATTTCAGAATCCAACTAGGGTTAGATTTGGAATGCTGGACTCACTTGTGCGTTGAATTGGGCCTTCTGCTTCTCGACGAGTAGAAATTCTTGCAGCTCCTTGTCGCCCGCCTTCTCACCGAAACTCACGTCACCAAAGTCGGTCATGTTGCTTCAATTTGTGCAATCAATTTCAATTTGGTTGTACCCGGTGCCGAAAGCACGTTGACGTTGCTGTTGTTTGTGCTGCTGAGTGATGCCGGTGATGCCGAAAATGTGATGGACTAACCGAGGACGAAAGGCAACGTTGTACTCTGTGGGCCACTGTGGGCAACGTTTGACGTTTTGTTCCTGCTAGTTGCTGCTATTCCTGCCAATTCCTGCTACCGGTTACTCAGCAACCAATGATTACTACGATATGATTTCGATTACATACTTCAAACAAGCTGATCGCTAAGCTCGGTTTCACCGGATTGCTGTCGGCAAAGCGTTCTTAACAATAGAGGCAAATGCAGCGCCAAAAATGCAAGATCTCGTGCGGGAGGATGCTCCCCGTCGACCGCTTATTCGACATGTAAGTACATATTCAAAGCTGATTTCCAACCATTCAAGCACTCTTTCTTCAGAGCCCTCAAAATCTACTTGCGGCACCTTGATGGGTACTCGGACGATGAACTCAATGATATGGCAAATCTACCGCCCGACATTAAAACACGACTCTTGCGAAAGTTCCTCGTATCGCGCGCTTTCGCACCGAAATGCGTTAATCCCAAGGAGATCATCAAGCTGTCCGTGCACGCGCGTCTTCGCGAGCTGAATCTCATTCAGTATTCCATTGACGATGATGTTCTGCTCGCGTTGCGCGTGTGCAAGCAGTTGGAGGTGCTGCGCATTGACGACCGCAATGCGACCGATGCGCCGAATCTCACGGCAGGTGCATTTGAAAAGGCGCTCGCGGAAATGTCGCAGCTACACACATTCATCGTTCACAATTGCCTCGGCGTGACGGACGATGTTGCCGAACAGATTGCGCATAGCTGTCCGCGGATGGAGCACTTGGTCTTTAGGTATTGCCCCAATTTCGGCGATCGCGGGCTTGCCTCGCTGGCGAAGTTGCAACATCTACGTGCGCTCGATATGAGTAGCGTAAACGTAAGCTTCATCCCATGCACGATGTATGCACGTTCCTGTTGCAATCTTGCTTTCTTTGCAGCTCACGGACGCGGGTCTCAATAGCGTTATCGACGAGACAATGTTCATGACTAATCTTCAAGAGCTGCACATTGAACACTGCCGAAGTCTGAGAGGCTATAATTTCGGTCAGTTTGCTGCTAAATGTCCGTCTTTGTCCATATTCTCTTGTGTGGGCAGCTCAGGATCAGGTAACTGTCCAAAAGGTGTCCACAATAGCTTACAACTAACTTATACTATGCTTCACAAATTTAGCAACCGATATGAATGGTTTGAACAAATTCAGGAATATTGAATGGTTCATCGAATGGTAAATCGTCAAAATTCGTATGTACTATTTTAATCTTAAATTCTGACGATTCAACATTATCTTCTCGCATTTTTTACTTTACATCTTTCATATCGTATAACTAACAAATCGACCCGCTATTAGTTTTGTTCTGGATTATTTTACAAGTGTTACATGTCTTCCACAAATTTGCACTTCCTGCTTGCAGTAATAAGTTTCATCTCGTGATTGATTTTTTAATAACAAAGCTACCACAAGATCAACACGTTGCTATTCGGATAGTGTTCGCACTCAACTTCACAAAGTAGACAAATTCAAAATTTCAATCACAATAAACCGCGGGGGAATTTGCAACTTGATATTATCTGTTTCAGTTACAATACTAAATGCTCTATTCCTAATGAATCGAAACAGTACGGTATATAATCAACAGTTTGCTTTGGAAAAAAAATACCGATTGGGACGCAATAAAATCTCATACATATACATACAAAAAATATAAGGATAACCGTTCATATTTGATATAAATCATCCGACGTAATTCTCTTGAATAATAATCTTAGAATATAGAATAGAAGGGAATAATTAAATTTAAAAATATATGCATATGTAAATATTCCTTGTACACAATCTCACCTCACCTGCTGTAGTACGTCGGCAATTTGTTAGTGCAAATGACCATCAGGATGACAAAGAGGGATTAGGAAACAATCACTGCGACTCAGTTGCTCATGGGCAACGGTGACTGTTTCAACTGAAGGATCATGGATCGCATTCGCGACACGTCCTTGCTGCCCTGCTTTGCCTTTGGATTAAAATCGCAGAGTTTCGCAATGCGTTCCCATTCGGTGCCCGGCTCGATCTCGTTGTCGTCCGCGACAAACTGCTTCTCCGCGTTCCTATATTGCACAAAAGAGGATTACAATTTGTAGCACACAATTTAATTTCAATTGAAAAACATGATTGAAATCAGAATAACATGATGTTGAGAAGAAGTGTGAGATGAGCCATTTTAAGCACGCCATTCTCCGTTTACTTACTTTGCGGCGTCCCTGTTAGTACGTTCGATGTGAGCAAGCATGAGAAATGCATAGAGAATAAGCAATGCGCACGAATTCGAAATTTTAAAAAGAGATAAGAGATCTGGTACAAAACTTACCTATTGGCTGCTTTCGTCTTCGCTATCGACTCTTCGTGATTCTTGTACCAATCCTCAAGCTCCTTCTTGGCAATCTCTCTCCATTCTTCTTTCTTCACCTCCTCTGCTTTATCTGGAAATTAATAATAACGATTTGTTTACAGGTAGATTGCCATCAATTTTACAAGACATATATGTACTATCTTTATTTTAATTATTTAATAAAACTGTATTTTACCTTTTTCATCAAGTCGTTTAATTTGCTCCTCTCGCCATTTCTTAATCTTTTCTGGTTCCTCCCGCACTTCTCTCTGTAGAGGCGGCGATGGTGATCCTACAAGAATAATTACATAAGTACAAAATAAATCGATTTCGCATTAAATTTACCATCATCTTGTCCATACACATCAAAATCATAACTAATAGTATTACCTAGGAACAGAGAAATTGATCAGGATACATGCACTAAAGTCTCAATGGCACAAGGAATTCAAAACTAGTAAGAATAACTACAAGCAGGTTGTGCTTACCTGCGTCATAGGACTGATCAATGTAGGATTGTTCTAAAACGTGATCCAAGAAAATATACCCCAGGCATAGATAAGTAAAAGGATCCAAAATCAGCATGCAGTATGTACATAGAAGATGTCTGCATTTCGCCAAGAAAAGAAGCAACTACAATCGAGTACCTGAAATACATACCAGTGTAATTGGCCCTATCAAAACCATCCGGCTCGAGTCCATCGATCATTTCGAAGCTGGACCCAGAGTTTTCCTTAAGACCATCAATATGAACACCATCTACAGTGAAAGCTCAACTTAAAATCCACAAATAATTCCGCATGCAGCACGCGTTGCAGATAAGATCGGAGAGAAGCCACGTTTCCACAGTGAAAAAAGGGGGTACAATCGACAGAGAAAACGAAAGCGCAATCAAAAATCAAAATTTAACAACCAAATGATTCGAGGGGCGGATGTGGGGCACGGAAAGACTAGGCTCGGTGGGCTAGGTGGAATTGGCGGACTCACCTCCGTTGAGCACTGGCGCAGGCTGTGATGGTTTCAGCTCGTCGTCGATGATGCCCAGCTCGCTTTGTTCGCGCGCGAGAAACTCCGCCGCCGGATCCACATCGTTCTGATCAAAATTGTCGCCGAACTCTGCCATTGCACACGCTGCACGTCGAGACAAGAAATGTTGATAACGAAAACCGAAGAGGTGGGTGGCTGTGGGTGGCTGCTGGTGATTGAGCTGGCCGGTGCGTTCGCTTGCTCTAAAAATCAGAAATTTCATCGACACGAATCACGATTGCAGCGCCACCACCAAATGACGGTGGTGTAAAATTGTACTAAAGCAGGAATGCCAACTTCAATAATTCATGATCGCCAACTACTAAAATAAAACACCCTAACTAATAAGTGTTGCCAACTTAAAAATATTTGCCAACTGTATCTAAAAAATAAACCATGTCAACAGCGCTGCCAACTATTTTTACGGAGAACAAAAAATTCCTCTGTCAAGCGACATTTAGGTTAACTAAATATTTCCGCGATCTTCAATGCGGATCGTGTGTTGATTTCGATTAAATTAAACTAGCGTGAACAATGTCTACGATCCTGCGAAACTTATTTAAACAATTCTGCCCGCGAAACATCCATACTACGCTATCTGCGCCACTGTGCAACCGATTTCTTTCAAATCAACCAGTTCCATACGAAGTGGTTGATCCAAATGAAAAGAAGCAATTAAACCAAGGTAAAACTGCACGTTTTCTACCCCATGTTCATTCTATTAAGTTACCTCTTTATACTTATAGAAATCATCAGCAAAGTGAAGCAAGAAATAGCAGCCAATGACCAAGGCAGATTGTTTGCAGTCGTACATATTAGTGGCAAACAATTTAAAATTACTGAAGGCGATCTAATAGTTATAGAAGGATATTGGCCACCTACAGCAGGAGATAAACTAAAACTAGATAAGGTATGTTCTGCTCCCAATCCTCTTCTTTTTATTCATAAGAATCCCTTCTAGGTGATGTTGGTTGGTTCCAAAGATTTCACTTTGATTGGCACACCTTTGGTGCAAGATGGATTAATTGATATAATAGCTACTGTGGTTGAGAAGACATTATCACATACAAAGACTAATTTCAAAAAGAAGAGGAGGAAGCAGTACACTAATATTAATTGTAAGTGTGCAGCGCATAGTATAAAATGAACATTAATAAGATTTGATTGCAGTTTATAGAGTGGAACAAACCATGCTGAGAATTAATGCAATTAAAGTAAAAGGTGAGCTGGATTGCCCTCCAGATGTGACAGGTTTAGATCATAGGGTGCTTTAGATAGTTTGTAAATATATGTAGAAGTTGCAATTAAATAAAAGCATAAAAGCAATGCAAGAATTTGAAAAATGATAACAGTAAGCACATTTGTATCAAAGCGTAATAAACTTTTGAATTGTTATAAAGTAGATTACTTTATTCTTCGCTACATATGTATGTCGTATGTCGATATATGATTTCGGTCGGTTTATTACGAATTTCGTGTAATTGATTCATGTTTTACAATATATTATGCAAATGCATGAACACAAGATTAGATATTTCAATCCTCGGCAAACAATGCACTCAATATTTCGCATTGCAATGAGGTACAAACAAAACCATCTGATAATTATTGTTTTGCAAGCCTTGCATTTGCATTACATCCCATTCCCATATCGACAAACTCTTCCTTGATTTTGAATAAAGTGTAAATTTGCACAAATTTGTAAATACAAGCACAAGTTCAAAACTTGCGAAATACCTCGCTATCATTTTTCATTCTGTGCGAGCGAAACAGTCAAATTACCTTGGACTTTTGCTCGCCTAAAATCGATACAATTTACATTATACATATTGCCCTCGCTGGTATTCGGTTTCTTTTTTTTTTTTTTTGTAATTGATGACTACATACATTTACAAATTACAATCATCATTTTATCATAATAATTCTATCACATTATTATTATTACAAACTATAAATTCAGCACACTTATTCCACGCATTTTTTTTCTGCCAAAAAATCGCTATTCCACGTTATTGTTTCAGTTTTTTTTTTGCTGTCAATTTTCATCAAGTATCATTCAATAATATCATTTAATCATAATATGTTTATAATACGACTGGCGTAAATGCAAAATCGAACCTCTTACTAAACACTTCATCAACACTGGAGCCCTAGCTATCGCGCTCTAGAAAAGTACTTTAAATTATTTCGAAATTATCACAAAAATTATCAAAACGAATTAATTATATTATTATGTACCTATTAAATGTTATACATATGTATTCACGTGCAGACCTAGCCAATCATTAACGAAATGATTTATACTCGCGATGAGATTCGGATGGATAACTATCATACCGGAAGGAAGGAAAACTTAAAAACGATGCATGGATGACCTACCTACAACATACCTACTTTGCGCTATTGATTGTTGATCAGATTCTGTACAGCTTAAAAACAGTTCGATAAAAAGTACCGATAAACGAAAATCTCTCCTCCTCTCGTCCGATTTAATGTTCGTTCAAAACTCGTTTTGATAAATTGGTCCAATATACAAAAAGACTAGCATGTTTTTTTTTCTTGAAAATTTTTCATCATATACACTGGCACCAAAATGTTAGTAGATAATACTCATACCTAGGCTATCATATTGTTTACATGTATAATAATTCGTCGAAAGTTATTCAATTTTGTTCAACTCGTTATTGTGTCAAAAGTTGGGGTGTTCTTGGATTTTCTTCCTCTTGAACTTGATTAACGTTAATTAAGTCATGCATTTATAATAATCAAATCAGTCGTTTAGCGATAATAATAATATCAATAATATTATGCAATACTCTCTAGTATGTATGGTGATGTAGATACGAAGAAATAAACGCCTAATAAACGTGATATCGAAAAATTGGTATGACTGGGTATTCGGTTCCCGGTGGCGCGATTAGTATACTCCTATGCCTATAGTATGTACTTACATTTTGTGGACTCGTCGATTACGTTGATTCGTCGCCGTCGGCGCCGCTCGGCCGCTGCTTATTGCGCTTGCGTGCCTCGCGACAGAGCGTCTGGCAGAAGCCGACCCACGATTGCTCGTAGTGCGTGCACAGGTCGCAGCTGGACGCCGACGACGAGCTGCGCGTCGCCGTTTCGCAGACGAGCGCGGCCAGTCAATCAACCAGAATGCCCTGCGACACGTTGATCATCTGCTCCTTGAGATTGCGGAAGGAGGGCCGATGCTCCGGCAGTGGGCTCCAACACTTTCTCATGATCTACAAATCACACAACCAACCCATTAAATCCAAACAAATCGCACACTCGCACATCGCACTCACATCGTACACTTCCTTGTAGCATCCCTTCGGCTTCTCCAGAATCATACCCTTCTGCACGCGCTCCACCACTTCGGTGTTTTTCAAGCGGCCGTACGGCATCTTCCCGCAGGTGAAGACCTCCCACATGAGCACACCATACGCCCAGATGTCGCTCTTCGACGAGAAGCGCGTGTAGTTGAGCACCTCGGGCGGTGCCCACTTGATCGGGAACTTGGTGCCGCCCGACGAGGTGTACTGGTCGTCGAGCACGTAGCGCGCCAGCCCAAAGTCGGCCACTTTGACGATGTTCTCCGACCCAACCAGGCAGTTGCGCGCGGCGAGATCGCGATGGATGTAGTTGTGGCGCTCCAGGTACGCCATGCCCTTGCACACCTGTATGCACATGTCGAGCAGCAGGCCCTGATTGCTGCTCAGCGACTGCTCGTGCCGCCGCAGGTAGTTGAGCAGCGAGCCGTGCCGCATGTACTCGGTGACGATGAAGATGGGACGATTCTTGCTGCACACGCCGTACAGCTGCACGAGGTTCGTGTGCTGCAGTTTTGTCATCACCTTCGCCTCCTCGATAAAGTCGTCCTCGGACATGGTGCCCTCCTTCATCATCTTCACCGCCACGTCGATGGAGCCGCGCCACTTGCCGCGGCGCACGACGCCAAACTGTCCAGAGCCCAACTCCTCGAGCAGCATCAGTTCGTGCGGATCAATCTCCCATTTATCTACGATAAATCGCATTAGAAACCGAAAGAATGTTGTTGAATTACGGGTTTTACCATGACTCAGACCGGCAGTGGCGGGTGCCGGACGATCGCACGGGCTGGTTTTCAGCCGCGATGCCAGCCCGCCGCTGTTATGCTTGTGGTAGTTTATCAGATCCGGTATGGAGGCACAGCAGTGCTTTTCGGAGAGGAAGAACTCCCCCTTTGAGTTCTGCTTGATGTGATAGTGTTTCACATGCGGATGTGGTCTACTCAACCATAAATTTGATTGCGTTAATCAACACATTTCGCTTGATGATCATGTACTTACACTTTTGTGTAGAGCGATAATGTGTACAAGCCCCTCGTCGACGAGTTGCGCACCACGAAACAGCCCTCCTTGTCCTCGTGCTTGAGGAGCGATTCGGAGCGTTGGCGCGACATATCATTCACATACCACCTAGTAAATAATACTTAAATTATCATCTGCGCGCCACATAAATGAAAGAAAGCGAGAAGAAAAAATTGCAAAACGGGCAATTCCGTGTAGATTGCGCTTGAAATCGTGCGTTAATTAATTAATTAATTGGGACGTGTAGCGGTGATGTGCATAAAAACCGAGTGAAAGATAGAAGGAATGCAACTCACTCGTATTGCTGCAGTCCAATTAGCTCCTTTTCCTTCACGTAATTGCTCGGTATGAAGCCGACGTTGCTGCGCAAAATATAATTCATACTACGTGTGAAGAGATTACTCGTTTTATTTTTTGCTAGGTACTCACCCATCACGATCGCGCACTTTCCACCAATGCTCCTGCGTATCGTCAATCACCTCATATTCAGCATTCTACAAATGAAATCGAATTAAATTTAAGCGCGCGGAAAGGATAATAATCGTACCTTCTCCAAGGATAAGTCGCCCGATTCGATGGCCTTGTAGTTGTAGAGCGCCACCACGACCTTGGTGCGTATCATCGACTTCTCCTTCTGCTTGGCACTCGGCGTGCCCGGCGTGGCGCCGCCCGGCATAATTGGACTTGATTGCGCACCTGCACAAAAAATCATTAATTAGTTTTTGGCGCGCGACTTTCGTGACTTTCGCGATAACTTAATTATAAACACGCGGATCGTTACCGTCATCATTACCGCCCACCGAATCCACCGAATCCACCGAGTCATACTTGTAGGGCTGACTGTACTGCGTGTCGATGGCCGTTTTACTTTTCCGCTTTTTATCATCGTCTGTTTGGACCGTTACCGACTTGCGCTCTTTGTTCGACGCCATCGATTGCCAATCCTCAACCGTTATTTTATCGATTTGAATAAGTACACGTAAGTAATGACAATTGCGAT
>JARJDR010009269.1:0-15649 GCA_030264135.1 Myllaena sp. GC000078 | reverse complement strand
GATGATGATGATGATGAGGTGGATGGGCCGCAAAAATACGCTCGGTGACAATAAAAAATCGCTCGCGAAATGAATCGCTCGGAAAATTACTTTTTCAAACTTTGCTAATTTATATTTTCGAAAAACTTTGCCGCCGCTGCTGCCCGCATGTTTCACTAAAATTTAAACAATTTTAAATGGCAATTTTATGCGGGCAATGAAATAATTATAATTCGCATACAATTTAATGCACTTTCCGAAACAACAATAGTTACGTAAACTCATCGAAAACTTTGCGCGCCGTTTATTACCATTAATTTTTTTATATATTCACATAATCCTTGATTATAACGCTATTCAAAAAATTTTAACATTGTTTTACTATTAAAACAGAAACTTTTCTTGGGGCTTGGCAAAAATGTGCAAATGATGAAGCGAAAGCCCAATGCATTGTACTTAAGCGAAATACGAAAAAAAATTGTAAGAAATAGACAACTATAGCAATGCGGGACGACCGACGACGGCAATAAAAGCGTCGCGCAAGAAGTAAAAGTAACCCGAGGCACTTTGAATATTCTTCGGTTGGCGCACGCTCGAAGGGAAGAAAAATAAAGAACGAAAGTTTCTAGTTGCGAGTGCACCCCGCTTTTCTCTGTCCACACACACCCCCATCGAGCGACGCCGACGCCGACGGCGGGAGAGAGGTGAGACGATGGCAGGCACACGGCACGGCGGCGGCGCCTGCCGCACACGCAATTAAATCATTTCGTAATGGAGTTTGCGGTTTTATAAGAATGTGCACGGGAGCGACCGCAAAAAAATTGCTCTTGCTGCGAGAATGGAAAAGTTTCTTCTTGCATTGAGCAAATAGTTTTTCAGCGCAGAAAATGTCGACGACAATGCCTCGAGTTTAAAATGATTTCAGTGCGCTTACAATATGCGAGGACGAGTGGAATTTAATCACGGAAATTATTCCAATTCAGATTATGCCCGATGATTTCATCAACGATTTCACACGAATGAATATGTAGTCGCGAGGAAAGCGAGAGCCGGGGAATATGCCTTTTTCGGCGACGACATAGCACATACATTCGCATCGCTTCCGTTCGGTTGGAGATACAGCGTTTAGTAGTGCAAATTCCGGATGCCGCCTGCGGGCTTACATTCGTCCTCTCGACGAATCGATGCGAGGAGGATAGATTCTACTTGAATGAAACACTGCCTCAACGCATGAATAATTTCCTTGCCGACCGACGATCAAAATCCGCAGCTTTCAATTTTTCACTATATAATATTAGGATATGAAATTTGATTTAATTTCTGAGAGACATATTAAATTCACTCGGCCGCTCACTGCTGACGATGGTTATGGATGTAGATTGAATATAAGTTTTACATTAGATATTATACGACGCATTACGAAAGATATGTTGAAGGAGTAGCGCCGCGACGAGCAATCATGGTCACGGACGATAACCGCAACTTGTCCATTAAACGTTCGACGCATAACTTGCGACCACACCACGCGCGGCATGGACCACCTTCAATGCGAGTGGGTGGTAAAGCTCTTCGCCCCTCATCCTGTGGATGAGAGTGGAGTGGAGTGTGTGTGTCGACACGACCAACCGACCGCCTGCGGAGCCTGCGATCGCCCCATCAGCGCCCGTCCAAGGATTAACCTCAAAGGATTATGGCAAATGGATTTCGATCCTTATGCGCTACAAGTCCTCCCACCCCCATCGCTTCGTCCTGCCGGCCATCTTACGTGTAAGAGTAAACGATCCGCATGAGGTTTAACATAAATTCGCTATGCACACAGGATAAATATCAACTCGTAAAATTCCTTACCAACTAAATTCCCCAGTCTTCCTTCCTATTTATAAGTCGAATGATATTTGCATGTTTGGCAATTCCAGCGTTATTTTGTTTGGCAAGAACATTGAGCGATTACCTTTAATTAAATCGGGAAACGTAATTGAAGCGCGCCCCAAACGGAGCGTAATGAATTAATTGTTACCCGGCCGCGCGTTCGCTGTGATGTAATCGCGAATATTAGTCCAAACGGAACAGCGAAGTCCGTAGGCGAGCGAGCGAGGAGCACAACGAGAGTTTGCGTTTTGGCTCACCCGTGATTAGATTAAGCGATTCGATCTTCGGCGGTGGCCAGGATCGGAATGCGAAAACGAATTGTGTTGATCGAGGTCGACTCTCGCTGATTCCAGGCGACGCCGACGACGCTATACGCACAAAACCGCATAGCTTGTCTTTCACGCACCCAAATCGAAAGAGAGCCAATCATGCTATGTCGATTTTTAATTAATTTTATTGTTCATTTCGTTCAAATGCGAACCGATTTGTTAAATTATTTGCGATTACAATGCGGAATTTTGGGCGAAGTTAAAAAGTGAAAGAGGCCGCAGAAATTCGAGATATTCTTTACGTGCGCATCGTCATCGTCAGCAGGATCAGTCCAGAAGTCCGGAATGACGAAGGGCGACGGAGTAAGGCGCCTCCGTTGGGAGTGAGAGTGAATTTTGAATTGCTAATTAACGAGCCGATATTGAACATTACGTTAATTAAAACTCGGCCGCGCACGCAAAATCTACATTGCAGAAAAGTGAAAGCGAAATGAAGAAGAGAATAAAAACGGAGAGCGAAATTGAAATATTTATGCGCGAAAGGGAATATTAATAATTTGTAACAGATGCATCCAAACGAATTGTTTGCCGTTATTATGCAAGAGAAACATATCGTATGCATTTCATTATTTAATGAAACACAAGATTCTACTTTAATTTGCATTAATATTGCACCTGTAAATCTGCAATTTGGTACCAGAACGTGTAATTGATGCAAAATGCATTCAAATAAACTGCAATTTAAATACATCGTCCATAAATTAAATATTTATCACAATAAACGACTTGATATTAAATTGATTCGTTTCTCTTGGATGCATGCGTACCAAAAATATTTAATAAAAATTGTTTGGTATTAAGAAATGAGAAATGGATTATAGGCTCAGTTTGCAACAAGCTGTATTGGCTAAAAACCTGGTCGAAAAGGGATGTTTTGATACGGCGGAAGCTTTTCATGGATCAGCGGCGCCCGCCGCAAGCGCTGCTGTCGTAGTTGTGATTATGTGTTAATTACGTTCCGCGGTCTTTCTCGTTAAATCCTTTCGGCACATATTCCGGCAGGAGAGAGAGAGAGAGAGAGAGAGTGGAGGGCGGGCGCGCTGTTCTCGGACTCTCGCTTGCTTCGAAATTATCATTTTGTTAACGCTTTATTCAAATTGGAAACCGGGGCCGCTCATAATGGAATCGCCATCATCGTCGTCCAATTCAAATTTGCTCCACTTTCCCCATTGATGATTAAATAATAATAGTAATCCAAAATCAAATAAAATGCCCAATCCAATTGCCCTACAAACTAACTAAATTCATTTCGTCGAAATTAAGTGCGATAATTCAGTCCGTATTTAAATTTTTGCACAAACTGGAAACAGGAAGAAGAAACGTTTAGGATTCGCCGAGGTGAATTAATCAACGCGACGCATAAGAATGCGCTCAAGTTCGATCTCTTTGCACGGCTGTGAATATACATGAAAACTAATTTCGAATGCGAATTTTCCGCGCGTGCGAGTGAGTATCGAAATCGAAACTCGTCGACGGCGCGGCGCCCTGTGCGCAACGCCATGATCAACTTTAAATTTTAATTAAAATAATTTGCTCCACCGAACGGCAGGTACGAACGAACCAATCTCACTCGCGCACGGACGGACACCTTCATTATTTACCCTCATTACGACAAGAGCCCATCGATTGTATTCGCGCGAGCACACTTCGCGAAAACTTTACGCTGCCTTTTCGCGCAAGTGTCATACACGGAAATGCGCCCGCATTTTTAATATTCAATGCGAACAATTTCTTTTTCCACTCAATAGCATCCAAAATTTGAGTGGCTAAATCGCACACGAACGAACGCCTCCGCTTTCCGGCCGCCGAATTTAATTATTCCTCCGTGTGCGGCGAAATGATCGAATCGCCGTAATACTTTTCACGTTTAATTAAGTCTCAATCGTATTTGCGTGTCGATCGGGGGGGCGGCAGCATCCCTCTTAAAAAGTCCGTCCGTCATCCGAATGAATCGATATCGAAGCTCGCTTGTTGTCCTGCCGGGCGCAAATTTTTCCGTTCGTTTGCTGCCTTTTTGAACGCCCGCGCCTGCCTGCCTCTGCCTTTCTGTCGCTGACGTTAAATGTAAATTGGAAAATTAACGAGTTTTTTGCTCTTGCCGGAGAGCGTGTTGTGCCCTTTTTGCCGTACGGTAGGTGGGTTGCTATGTCCCGCGCAATTTTTATATGTATATTAGATCTATGCCGATGTTTTTGGGCTGGTGGGGGTTGGTTTTTGCGATGGAGTTTTTTTGCAGTGTACTCCCCCCGAGTGTCGGTTGGTTAATTTGCGAGAAAAACGACTTTCGTGCGACAACAACACGCGTATCTCCGCGGGTGGGAAGGCACGAGACGCGGGAGGCACGTTGAGTGAAAAAATCTCGTGTTTTTTCACACAGCGCAAATTGGATGGAATAAATATGTTTTAGCCACCGACCATCCCACCCCTCACATACGTCAGTACGCTTGAATTGGCAAATCAAACGCGTGAGTCAATTTGGAAGTGCATTTTATACATGTATACAATTTGCACCGTTGAATAAACAATCAGAATTCCTCTTCGTTGAATTATTTATCTGAGAGATAAAAAAAAGTTGCAATTGCAGCCAATTTATGGTAATTTACGCAGTAAAACAATTCGTTGCTGGCGCCTCGCATGGGTGAGTGTGGAATATTTTATTCAAAATTAATATTACTGGTATTTAAGCGGAGATAAGTGTAGCGTGTTGGCATTGTTCTTCGCAACACACAAATTTGTTATTACACACATTACGCAACACGTATGTGCGGCTACATAATACGCTCCACTATCAGCTCATTACGAAAACTAAACAATGTTTAATATGCAAATAGCATGCGATACACACCTACACACTCTCAATTGCAACATTTGGTGGCGCACAGTAGCGGATTTTGTGTTTGTAGAAACCATGCAAATATTGCTGCACGGGAGGGGGCGTTGAAAACGCTATGTTTCACACGTACGCTTCATTAATCAACTAATTTTTCAATTTTGATTCATTTTAATTCGGAATAAAATTGAATTTAAAAAAATATCATAAAGCATCATGTTTTGCAACTTGTAGGAATCAACATTAAATTTATTTACTTTACGTTAAAAATTTTAATTAAACCTTTACAAATCAAAAAACTTCTTTGGAATGTAAAGATTGCTCATTATATTTAAGAAACATCTCTTTAAATGGATACCCACATAATTAAATTTTAAAAATTTGCATTTGTAATAAAATAATTATTGTAAGTGTTTATGGTTAAAAAGATTTTTCTCGTAAATTAATAATTATGGAAACTACGAAATAAAAATATACATTCTACCAAAGGAATGGGTGTTCTTTTGCGCAAATATTTTGTAAATATTTACACGACGCCTTTGTTGCCCCAAGAGCGCCGGCAGCAAAGAAGGCGGCGGGGCTGCATTTGCAAATTTCCGACAGTGCGCCTTCCTCTGGCCCACAAAGCACGAATGTGAACGGCATACCGGTAAAACCGACAGGAAAAGGTAACTTGTTGAAGAAGAAGAAGCAGTAAAAGGAGAGGAACCGATCCTTTTATGCATTATGCAGATACGCTCACGCGTTTCTCACTGCCAAAAATGTAGCATATAAAAACGCACTAAATACGTATTTAACTTTTATCGCCATTTTCGTTGTTTGAATATCACAATATATTTGCGTCAGCCTCGGAATTAAGTAATCATAGAACGAGTTGTTTTAAGCTTTAAGGAATTGGATTGGTCATTATTGAATCGTAATCGAATAAAAACTCCACTCTCGGTTCGTGGAGGGATTGGAAATGAACGTTTTGCACCGTGTGCACGATATAACAATTTGGGCAACATTGCGACGTTATGTCTCCGGTTTCCGGCAGAAAAAAAATCGAAGCTTGGAAGCAAGCAAAAAAAGCAACTTTTATCCTGGAAAGGATACGGCCACGGGTGGGAAGGTCACGGTAAACACTGGGCGGGCGCTCCGTTCGTCGCTGCAGATATCTTCGCCGATAAGCATCGCCGTGTGCTGGCCGCCTCGCTCGGTTGTTTCTTATCGAGCGGGCCGCGCGCAGCAGCAGCGTTATCCTTTCTCAATTCGCCCTTCTCGCGCGCGTGGGCGGCCGACGTTATATATAAGTATATCGCTGCGTAATATGTCGCGATATAGGCCTATAAACGTTTCGGCCGTTTCCCCTTTTTTGCTCGGGTTGTTCTTCTTTCGCAAAGCCGATATGTCGAACGGAAATCCTTTCCGTATTTCTCCTTCTTTGGAAACATTATAGAAAATAAATTTTTGTCAAATATTGTTTTGCCGAAATGATGAATTTGGTGCATTCTGCCATTTGAAATCATTGTGCAGATAGTCAAAAAAAATTTGGTGCTATTGCCTTGGACAATATGCAGCGCAAATAAAGTTCACGCGTGGGTCGATGATTAAAGTGCAAATTCGCAAAAAAAAGAGCCGCGGATATGGTATATGTGTATTTTTGCGCTCTACCAATTCCGCATGAATATTTACGCAGTTAAACGCGACGCGTTCATGTAAACGGCACCCTTGAAACCCGAACTTTGTGCATATGGCCATGCAAAACATTTTATAGCAGACTCTAAATTATTTGCTGTTTTATTCCATAAGTTATTCTATACGATTATTAAATGAAAAAGCAGAAATCAACGAATCCGTACCTATGCAGCAGTGAGCACATAAAACGTGACATTTGAAAATTGAGTTGATTAATAATATTCGTGCGCTTCTTCCGCACCGAGAAGATTGTTTCAACTTTGATAAATCTCTGATTTGCGTCGGCGTGTTTTCGACTGCTCGGGCGCGCGCGCAATCTTCGGCATATCGCAGCGAAAGCGAAAACGTTCTCGCTGCTGCCAAGCGCAAAAGATAGTAGTCGAGATGATAGTAGTACGTGTAAATGTGCGCGTGCGAGGGTGTGTGCGCGACCGTTGTCAAAACCCGCGTCGTCCTCGCGCCCGAAAACTTCACAACCACGCGCACAGAGATGAGAGAGTAACAAGTGGAAAAGACTTCAGCATGTCGACAATTAATCATCAGCTAGCGGATGCGGCGATAGTGTTTGCCACGGGCGCAATTCGCAAAATTAATAAATTATTTCTCCAACCTTGAGGAGAAGGGATGCATATACAAACATAACATTTCTGTCCGCTTTTTTAAATTTAACGCTGTGATTTTTAAGTCAAAACCGCAAAATGCTCCCCTTCTCAACTCAATGTGGATAATTAATTATCGCCGTGGCAGTGGCGGGAATTAATCAAAATGAGATTAATCATCAGAAATCTCGCCTTCTAAGAGGGTTGATGGTGTTGATATGTATGCACAAACAAGCTCCAGCCGCGGTAATAACTTATAAGTGGAGCAACAAAATCATGACGTCGCTATATAATCATACGTTGTTTTTTTCCCTTCCCGGAAATCAAACTTAAATTAAACCAAAGTCTCGGCGCAACTGTGTTTAGTAAATAATTATAGTCGATGGGTAGCAACTAGCGAGACGAATTAATTTCAACTTGAAATTGCTTTTCAACAATCTATAACAAAACACATACATTAAGCGTGTGTGATTTTAGCAGTAATTTAAGTTACCACTAAACCTAAATTCGAATTATATTCGTTTTTGCTGCAATGATAAGATTCGCACTAATTGAATACAATTCGTGCCAGAAAGTGCGTTGGGGGAAAATCAAACTTACAACTTTTACACTTTGTTTTCGCGCGCATTACGGAGTGCACAACAACACTTCGCTCAAGAGTTGATGTTATTATTGGTGTGCGCAGGCACTGCCGCCAGCAGCATATAGTGTCGCGCGTGGCGAATCCTTTTTATCCTTCGTTCGCGGCGCGCACGTAGTCGGAGGAAGGGTGCAATGTTCGCCGGAGCAAAATTGCCACCACGTCTCTCGTGCAAGGTGAGTGAGCGCCGTACGTACGCTCACGGTGCGCTTGTTAGCCTCGTTAAAACTTCAAGTCTTAATCAATTTAAACGAGTTTATTTTCGACGGCGACTTTTTTTTAGTCTTCATTCAACTTTTCAAGTTCGAAACAAAAGTCGACGAATCGAATTATGGACGCCCGGTTTGTTGACATCGCCAATTGAAAATGCAAACAATTGATGAGCGTCTTTAAAATGATATTACCTCACAATTGAGGAATGTCTTTGTTTAACTGGATTTTTAAAATAAAATAAAGCCGTAAATACATTTAAAGAAAAATATAAAATATAGTGGAAATTATTTAAATACCAACTAGCAAATGAAATCAATTAGGAATTGATTTGCATACCGGGTTGTTTATTCTTTTATTCCACTTCTGGTGCGGATTTATAGCACAGCGATAAATTTTTCAACGTTTTGTTATACATATTTCTCCCGCGCAGTACAATAATATTCGTGCGTGCGCTCAGTGTTAACACGGTAAAAATGCAAATCGCCCTGTCGACACCCACACTCGGCGGGCGGCGCGCCCCGCATGCAAATTAATACATGCGGGAACAATTAAAACTTTCCAGGCCCCGAAATTTATGTAAACCGAAATGGCCATTATAGGCAGCGCCAATTTCGGACCGTAGCGCAGCTCGGCGCCTCCACCGCCACGCGGGCACACCAATCGACGTTTAAATGTATTTTGATTATTCATTTCAAAATACCCAACGCCCCCTCCCAACTACCACCCGGCCGACTTAAATCGGCATTTACATATTTCACTAATTTCTTCCCGTTTTCATTTAATGCCCGTTCGACAGCAAACAAGCCAGCGGCAGCGCCAGCGGTTCGAAAGCAGATCGCGCAGAAATTATTGCACTCGACGTGCGTGATCCGAGGAATCGCTCTGGCGAATCCTATTCGTTTTTCGCTTGTTTGTCACGGTTTGAAGGCGATGGTAGTAAAACGGTTGCGCGCCTTCTGCGTCGCGCTGCGCCTTCTTGATTGGGACGAATTGGATTCGCTCCGCATCGGTGTGAGAGGACGCCGCGCGCGCGATTGACGCGTGCGATACCGGATGAATAATCTTCACGACAGAGAGAAGAGGAACTATTTTATATCTCGGCCGCCTCGAACCGGATGCTTGATCGCAGTTAACCTGATCCCTAGACTACCTCGCGTCGTCCGTTAGACTTTGCAGTCGGCAGAGTAGTGTGTTGCTAACGTTTCCATTTCCGAATCGTATAAATAGCAGACGCTGCAGAAAATGAAATTAATCGCATGTCCGCTCTCTGGATCGAATGCGATTTTTCTGACGCACATACCCAGTCTATCGTTTCAGTGATGCTGAAGGATTTAATCTGAACCGCAATAAGTGTCCTTTCGCTTTTGCATCGCTCACCTATTCCTACGAAGCGCGCGATAGTATCAGACTTGTGTGGGTGAGTAACTTAGTGAAGTGTTAATTTCACGAGTGTGATTCGATAGTGATCCGCGTGCGGTGCGGGCGTGTGTGTTGGTTAATCTGAAAGGCGCCATCGCGGGCAAGACAACACCCACACAACAAATTCGTTTATTGTTCGCTGCGTACAAAGGACAAACAATAGTCCGAAAGATTTGCCACGGATTACAAACATAGGACCGAAATACAGAATGTTTGCGATTTTTCGCCTATCGTAATCAATTTTAATAAAATTAAAAATGCATAGCGTCACATTTTGATTTCCACTATCAGTAATTAATAAATGGCATCAATATTTTAATCTAGCCAGCGGATAAATAATAATAATTATAAGCACAAATTCATATCGTGATGCAAATTGAAAAAACGCAAAATCGAAATCAATAAAAATTTTTTTTATTAAATTAAATGGTAGCATGTAAATTAAGATAGAAAATCATTACTCACACGCGTATCAGATGCATCATAAATAAAGTACAACAACTTATTTACATTCACTCTGCAAACACGCAATAAATAATAAAACAGCGCCCCCGCGTCGCGTCGTGTCGGTTTTGGTCAAGGCGTTCAATTATTTTAACAAGTAGTACGTACTATATAAGGCTCGAATAAATAGAGAATAATGAACGCGCCATGGCGCGGCACGGCGGTTGGTGCTCATTACTCAACGCTAATAGATGCGGCCCACACCCTGCTTCGTCTTCTTCTGCGCCCCCCTCTCATCCAACATATTTCGCTTCGATGCAAAACGTATAATTTTTGCGCGGTCGAGCGGAGCGCAAATGATTTATGCCGTGTAATATGCACCGCGTACGTAATTCGCGAGAAATCGCAAATATGCAACCGAGAAAGAGATTATGTAAAATGTCGACATACACATACACTCATGGGTAGGGGGTAGGTACATGCGGCGTGAATAATTTTCCTCGCATCGAGGAGCGAATGAAAAATGGATGATGACCGAGAAGTACGGAAAAACCTCTGTGTATGTGGGTGTGTTTTCCGCACGCCACCGAGAGCCGGAGAGTATGTGCAATCAAGACTTTTGTAATTAACTCTGGTTATCCGTATGATAAATGCACATCGCGCGACGCGATGCCCGCCCGGAATATATGAACAACGCGCATTGTATGTCGCGTGCCTTTTACTTCCATTTCGGTTCTATATTTCGCGTCGTGTTGTTTGTTGTACTGTTTGATTGTTAAAAGTGAAACGTTAAATAAACAACTAGCAAATCTATTCAATAAACTAAATTATAAAAGAATCAGATAACAAAATTGCGTAAATATTTAGTTTAAGCAATTTTGAACAACCAGTGTTGTTTAATTTTAAGAGATGATAGAATACACGCAAAAGTGAGTCTCGCCAATAAAGTTCAGAAAATGCAGCAGCGAGGGACTGTAATTAATGACTTTCGTGGGACGGCGGCGGCGTTAAAAACAGCTACATAGCTGGAGGATGCTGCGGGTTGGGTCACTTCAATCAAACAACCCTTATCTCTCACCCAAGTTCAAATTTCACTTAAAATTCTTTCCAACGTTTCCCAATTTAGATTTATCATTGCGATAGAGTCGCTTTTCGCTAATAACTTTGGCGTCGTTAAAAGTAATGAACCGAAAATCTTGATGATATGCGCCAAAATCAATGTGAAAATCAATGTTTATATCTTGGCGGTTTAAGAGCCGGTCGTGTAGCATACGTGCACGCTTCTTGGAATGCATCCAAATTCCACAACCGAAACGACATGCGCATATACCTCATCGCCGTCGTGTTCATCCGATAGACTGCCGCTCCGACGTCTTTTGTGCATTTCGCCCTCCTAGACAGCGGCAATGGCGCTTAAAGTACCTGGGATGCCGTAACTCTTTCCATAGCAGCGTAAGAAATTCTTCTTTCTTTTGTGTAGCGCGGAACATAAGTCGCACGCCAAAAGCATGTTTTATGTATCTAAATATGTAAAACTTAATATACCTACTTATCCGGCAAATGTATTATAATTAATATTTAAATCAAAGTAACAAGAAGATTAGTGTTTACTAGGTGCGTATAAATTTCTTTAATTGCTTTGGGTAGAAATTATTAGAAAATTAATGGGCGGTTTTGAGATTTAATTCCCGGGCAGGATTTTAATAAATTTCCGCAATTTCAATCGGCGGTAGGTGGAATTGCGCGCGAGGATCACTGTGCCAAGGCAATGCGAAGAATAACGACATCGGATATTACGTAATAGCTGGCAGTCGAGTCGGTGCCAGGCGTACGGAGGTGCACACTTCATGCATGTGAGCCCGGCGCCTCCATATAAACTTTGTGTTCGTTTGTGTGTTTTGGCTGCGAGCGACGCTGGCGTCGACCGTCGAGATTGCGCACCGAGCAAATCGAGTGCATCGTGTGCAGCGCGCAACCCAACCCAGCCAGCAACACCGGCGTTTTGGCATTGTTGTTGCCCAATGTTCTTCCGAACGCGATAGACATGGTTGTCGTTTATACATATTGTTACAATACAATTTCCGTTTGCCAGATAAAAACTAATCAACTACTTAAAACGCTGCTTGAAATGTCATCCTGCAAATCCTTACATTTGTCGACAATTAATTAAGTACAAATAAGGATTCAACTAGTAATTATCATAGAAAATTATGTTTTGGAACAGACCTATTCCCACTAACAATAAGTATTTTACTAGAATGCTGAAATGAAATGAAACCGAATTTCACACGACGCAATGCATTGTTGCGCGAAGGATTGCGCACAGTAATCCTAGCAGTGTGGATTATTATCCCATTTTTCAAAAGTGCAGTAAATTAAATTCTCATGATTATGCTTAAACCAAAAATATCGCGCAATTTTAAATCGCCTTCTTCTCTCAGGACGTGTGCCCGGCTGGATATCAGGACGACGCATCCTAGCGCATCCCTTTTCCTTCAAACGTCAAAAAGTCACACAGCGGCAAAGAAAAGGACGTGCGCGTTTTGCAGCAGCGGCCTGGAGGCTGCCTACGTGCGTAGTTTAAATGGTTGGCCGCCCCGTCGAGGGAGACGGAGGGGACACGCGCGCCTCCGCTGGGGCATTGTAACGAACTACTAAAAGGACGAGCGTCGACGGGCTCGGATTTGTCCCGACACATATGCGCCGGAGTGGGTGTAAATTGCAAATTCGACGCGCTCCCCGGACGCCTGATTGGGATCCTTTTTGCGCGGCGTCCGGGCCGCTCGCTCCCGTCCGGGGATCATTTTCGTTCTCCCCGATCACCACTCGGGCCTTTTATATATCTCACGCGCAAATTGGAATTACCAACGGTGCCGTGCCGAATTAATTGTATTCACGGATGACACATGCGATTGCAAAACTAAACCGTTTTTGGGGGTAAAAATTAGCCCGTAGCGAAATTTCACACTTCGCTTGTAGAGCAAGGGTAGGGGTAGGGTAGCATAATTATGGAAATTCCTGACGACATTGATATTTAATCTGAAAATTGAAATTCAACGCGGTGCGAGAGTCTCCTCTCTCCTCTGTATGTGATTACATGCGTAACGACGTACAAGAGAGACTGTAAATAATTGACTGAGCGCAAACGCGGAGGGGGTGAAACCCTGTTTTTATCTGCACACATGTTTTATGTACGCTGGCACCACATACATCTACGCAACAGCTAGCGAGCGAGCGAGCGGGCGAATGAGAGCGTGCCTTGCGCAAATAATATGCGAAATTCCGTGGGACGGTTTTGGTGTCGGCGCAATATGTTACCTCTCCGCCTTTCGCTTTCGGTTTCGGTTCAGATGGAATTACTCGTAAACATGCATATGTGCCGCCGACGCGACGGAGGGCACATAGGTGTATCGAAGTGAAATACACTCGACTCTGCGAATGGCTGGCGGAATTGTTCTATGCCGTACAGCGAAAGGATAAAAGCGGCGACAATTAATCATTTTCTTATAGGATTCCCTTCTTCGTCTGTATATATCCATGTTGCGTAATTATTTATGTTTTTATAGATAAGTTATGCACGATGTGTGTATGTTTTTGTCTATTTCACTTTCCCCCGGCGTCCAATGGAGCAAAAAATCGACTGCCAAAACTTTGGACAATACTGGCGTGCGCGCGCTGGCTGGCCTGTATGTGGAGTATGTTGTAATTAATTTATTGTTCGCGTGGGGGCTAAGCCGCGTCGGCAAAAAGCGAAAACCGAAAACAATTAAAATAGTTGACTGCGTTCACCACGCGTAATAATAAAATATTCATATCGACCCCGAGCACAGATGATTTTGACGCGACTCATAAATCCTTCCCGGCGCGCGCGCGAGCGAGGTGATAAAAATGACGAGATCATAACTCTCGCATGATATTTATATGCAAAACCCGCACACATAGGGAGAGAAAGTAGAATAATAAACGTCCGAATGCGAATGTAAGCGAGAGCGGGGGTGTGTATATGTCTTATTTACCATTTCTTGCGCAAAGACTGCCCTGTTGAGGTGCTTGCCCTCCGTAAAAAAAATAAGATTTTTAAAGCTCAGTCTGACATTCAGACGCGACTTATTTACCCCATACAGGCGGATAGTAATGCATATTTTATGTTCCCGTGTTCCGCGACGCGACTTCTGCAAAGTGAAGTCGATTCCGCGAAAGTCAAAATGAATGAGAAAGGTAAGAGAGAAGCGGTAAACGTCTGATAAAATCCTGATAAGCCGGCAGCGGGCCGTGGGATTTCGACAAGGGGTGGCGGCAGTGCCTCACGTATGAATTTAAATGATAAATTATGTATATTTCGTCATCGCATCTCGACTGGCGACTTTAATATCGGGGCTGGCCCGTGCGCGCACCTTCACTCAAAACCTTTGAGGGCGGCAATATGATTATTATATGTCAACGGCAAAAAAAAGCTATCCCTATTGTGCTTGTGATGAGGACTTGCCTACATTGAAACAGTTCATGCGAATTAAAAACATCTATTTATAACTTTGCAGACGCTAAAGAAAATGAATGCGTTTACGAGAATGGCGCGTTGAGAAATATAATTGTGCGCTTTGAGAAAAAAATAAGGATTTCATCGGGAGCGAAGAGTAATTTTGCGTTGAACCCCGAAATTGCGGATGCCTTACTTACTTCCACACAAGAAATTGGACGATGCCGCCGCGACGAACGAAAACTGGGGCAAAGACATGATGAAGGATAGACGCCCATCATGATGAGAAGAGTTATGCTACTAGCTATTTGAACAATCTCCCTCTGCAATGTGGCAATTACTTGCCGCAAATGGGCGCGAGCTCAAACATTACCATCATCTTCAATAACTTTTGTACTTGGCGCCAGGGATAATCTTCTTCATAATTCCCACTTCGAAAATATGGCAATCCATTGCACCCGAAACGCCAACAACGCATGGAGAACGGATAAATGTTGGACGTGGGGTAGGGTTCAGTCAATTACCATGCAATTACTTTGCATGCAAGTGCATCATCAAGTGCGCGAGAGTTTAAGAAAACAACAACCGACCGGAAGGAAGTGTTGCGGTGGTGTCGCAACATCACAGCGGCGCGGCGTATATTAAATAAACAATTAAATTTATGGACAATTTATGTAAAGGCCTCGGTAGCCTCCTGCATGTGGGTGCGTTTGTTCAAGTTGCAGGGAGCACAAAATGATCCCGGCACATGCACACGGAAAGTGTTTACCAACGTCCGCGCGTGTGCGTTGCATTCGCGAACGCGCGCATGGCGTTTTCAATTGCGCTATTAATATTAAAATTAGCGTCGCCGCCACCGTCGCGCCATCGTCGTGGCGGTGGTGTTGTCGTGTCCTTAAATTGAATGAGAATGTGGAACGGAATAATGTACAGGCGCCGCCGCACGAGTAAAGTACTCTTGCGAATAAAATCCAAGGCAGCAGCCACCACCGCCACCATCCCGAGGCT
This sequence comes from Myllaena sp. GC000078, assembly GCA_030264135.1. Taxonomy (NCBI): domain Eukaryota; kingdom Metazoa; phylum Arthropoda; class Insecta; order Coleoptera; family Staphylinidae; genus Myllaena; species Myllaena sp. GC000078. Next base: position 165 of record JARJDR010009269.1, on the reverse strand, counting down.
TAATAGAGTTCTCGGCTGTGACTTTAAATTTAAATTTTCGGTAGGGCTGGTAATTAGGCGAGATTTATGAAGGTGTGTTTCCTACTAATTACACACGCCTGCAATTTATTTTCTTCGCAAACATTCATTAAGTATGCGTTTAGTATGACGAGAACGATTGTTTCT
>JARJDR010009244.1:0-10741 GCA_030264135.1 Myllaena sp. GC000078 | reverse complement strand
TGTACGTTTCGGATGACGAAGACGATGACGACAGGCTTATCACCGACATGATGCTCGCGGTGGTCTCGCTAAATTCCTCCAAAATGGTCAGCGATCATCAATTGGAGCAGTTGAAGTACTACGCGCAGCAGCGCCTCAACGCGATTGCCACGCAACAGACTCAGCTGAATTACCTCGATGAATTGAAGAGCAAGCAATACGGCTTAGCGCACGCGATCAATAAGTACAACCAGTTGGAGATGGATCAACTTTTGAACGACGAGAAACTGATCCAGTTCAAGATGGGCACCGTCCGCAGCGTGCTTGACGTGAACACCATTCTCGAAAGACAAGTCGAACGATTGACGTTGCTCTTTGTCAAGCACCATGATGATATCATGGCGATGCAGCAGGATAAAGTGGCCGTCCTCCTCGAATTGCTCATCTTGGATATACTGACCATCATGGAAGCGGACGGCCGGCTAACGGACAACAACCAATTCATTGACGAGTGCGCGCCGATACTCATCGGCAAGGCGATGCAGCAGTACCTGCTCGACAAGGGCGCGTTTACCTTCCTCCTCTCGTTCGACATCAAACTCAATCTGGTGATCTACGCGCACAGTCTGCAATACTTCGAATATGCCGTTGCGTCTCGGATGGTTGGCGCACTGCCCCAAATGAACGCACGCAACTATCGGGCTAAAAAGTCGATGGCCCTCGAAGTCCTCCACAACCAGGCGCAAATGTTCCAGGCACTCGCCTCCGGTAACGTGGCTAGATGCCAAAAGGTGATGCATCAAGGTGGAGATGTCTATGCGGTGGACAAACTCTCACGTCAGAGCTCTTACCACTATGCTGCGAGCTGCGGTAGTCTGGAGATAACTAAATACCTCGACAGTGATGAAGTGACCAAGGACACCACCGATATTTACGGTCAAACCGCCGTGCACATTGCAGCCCGACGTGGTGATGTAACCCTCATAAACTTCTTCGGCAAGAACGGATGGGATATAGATGGGTGCGGCAAGATGCGGCAGTCACCCCTGCATGTAGCTGCCATGCATGGACACGTGGGCGTCATCCGGGCGCTGCTCAAATTCGGGGTCGACGTAAAAATGCGCAACTTTTGCAAATACGCCGCTTTGCATATAGCGGCTCATAACAACCAACTGGAGGCGTTCGCCTGTCTCATCGAGAAGGAGATCCATGTGGATTTCCAAGAAGTTGCTGGTGGATACACCTGCTTGCATTTGGCGGCCGAGAGCGGGAACGTCGACCTGGTGCGGTATATCATCGATATAGGAGCGGATGTGAATGCGCAACAGCACTCTGGCGGGCAAGCTCTACACACTGCTGCGTTATTTGGCAACATGGACATCTGTAGACTATTGGTGGAGAAGGGCTGTGACATCAATGCTGTAACACCCAACGGATCGACGCCGTTGTCCAATGCGACCACACGCGAACACAAGGAAGTGGTGCAGTACCTCGTCGAGCATGGCGCCGAGGTGAACGCGCATCGCAGTAATCGAAAGGTCTTGCCGCCCGTCTACGCGGCAGCGACGGGCGATGGCGATATTCTTCGCATCTTACTGGAGCGCGGCGCCGACCTCAACGTGGCGAATACGGAACAGATAAGCACTTTGCACAAAGCATGCTTGAGTGGTCGCTATGAATGCGTGAAGCTGCTTGTGGAATATGGGGCGGAAGTGAATCACAAAAATGAGAACGGCGTTACCGCCTTGCATGTGGCGTGCTCCTTTGGGGACATTCGCATCGTGGAGTACTTATTGGAGAGGGGAGCCGACCCCATCGTTCGCAACCGGGCTAATTTACTTCCGGTGCACATGGCGGCCCAATCGGGGCATTTGGAGATCGTGAAAATCATGAACTATCGGCGCTACGATGATGTGATGCATGCCGCAGCAATGGGTGGTGCTTGTGAGGTCATCGAGTTTCTGCTTGGCGAGGGTATGTCCGTGTCGGCGGCGGTCAGCAACACGCAGTTCAAGCGCAAGTCGGCGCTAGAGGTGGCCATCACCAACGACCGCGAGGAGGCGGCGATGATCATCATCAACAGCGGCAAGGCCGACGGGGATATCAAGAACTTTGCGACCGCCCTCCACGTGGCGTGCAAGCGCAACCAAGTGCGGATCGTCCGTGCGCTCATCGAACACCACGTGAATTTGAACGCGTTCGACGCCAACAATATATCCGCCCTGCACTACGCGATCCTTGGCAAACGCTACGAAATTGTCGAAATGTTAGTGGAAGCTGGATGCTGTCTCACGTTGCAGTGTGAAGAGACGGATATACCTCTTCTGCTGGCGTCGCAGATGAACCAGACGGAAGTAATCAGTCTATTGCTTAAGCACATGCCGGTTGATCAAATCTGCAGAGATGTGCTGCTGGTGAACGTCATCAAAGGCAATGATAAAGCCGTCCGCTTTATTCTGGACGTCTACGAGACTCTTTATACCAAAGGTGACGCACCGATCTCGCGTCTATTGCACTTGGCCATTCATTGTGGACATAGCGCTATTGCCAAAATGCTGCTGGATGCGGGTGCCGATGTTAACGAGATGACCAACTGCGTGATGACACCGTTGGCGATCGCCTGTCGGAATGGCCATGAGCACCTGGTGAAACTATTGATCCAGCACGGTGCCCGGTACGATTCGAGATGCGGCAAGGATGGTTTGAGCCCGATGCATTTTGCGATCAAAACTGGTAAGCCCAACGTGGTGAAGGTGCTGCTCTACTCGAAGTTCAGTCTCACCACGGAGGACGCGCATGGTCGGCCCGCATTGCATTACGCCATAGTCATGGGGCAGGTGGCGAGCTTGGAGGTGATCCTCGACTATCCGTGCACCACCAACAACCCACAAGCGCTCTTATCACAGCTGACGTTCTGCGCGGCGAGCGCCCGCCGACCGGAGGTGATGCAGTTTTTAGTGAAACGCGGCGCCGATGTCCTGGTGAGGGATGCCAACGGCTCCCTACCCATTCACTACGCAGCCAAGCAGGGCTGCACGACGATTGTTACTTACTTGTTGGATAAGACACACCTGCTGGTGAACGAGCGTGGCGCGCATGGACAAACCGTACTGCATTGCGCAGCGATCCTCGACAATGCAGAACTTGTGCAGTTGCTAATCGATCGCGGCGCCAATATCAATGCTCTGGACAAGGAAAGAAACACCCCGTTGCATCTCGCGACGGTGTATTGCAATCCGCGGGTTGTGCGCTTGCTACTCCGCCATGGGGCTATCTTCGACGCCCCCAACAAATTCAATGTGGTGCCTTTGGATATATCCTCAACAAATGAGAAGTCTCTCGCAAATTCCGAGTGTTACGTGCAATTAATGAAATACAGGGACCTCTTCCGGGCGGTGCAGGACGGACGCACCCTCGACGTGGAACGTCTTCTCTGTGACGACGTCTCGGCCAATGCACGGAAGGAATACGGATATTCCGCTTTACACATGGCTGCTTCCTATGGACACACACCCATCGTCAAATTACTGCTGCAACATGGGGCTGACATCAATGTGATGGTGCGCGACAATATCACACCTTTGAACAAAGCGTGCCGGGGCAATCGCTACGATATTGTCCTGCTGCTCCTGCAATACGGTGCCTACCACCATGTCGTCAACCCGATGGAACTACGCACATCGACCAACCCGCAGATCGCCCGTATCATCAACATCATCAGCGAGTGCTTCAGCGTGTTGGAGCAGAACGACCGCCGGTTGGTGATTGTGCTGCGCGCCATCAAGGACACCAACATCATGCGCGCCATTATGGGCAGCCGCAATGCGCAGAATCGTACGCTGATGGCGTGCGTCATCCTGCAGAACTACAAATATCAGGCCGACCTGGAGATGCTGATGCAGAGCGACCTATCACAGACGCTCACCGACGCCATACGCAAGGTGACGGTGGGCGACGTGGAGGACGCCGCCGCGCTCTACACAATCGTCTACGAACGTCGCAAAGTGGTCTTCGGCATTAACAACCCCGTCACACTACACACCCACATCGAAATGATGCGGTGCTTGTTCAAAATGGACGCCTTCGAAATTGTCGTGGATCAGTTATCGGATCTCTCCAGGGCCTACGAACGCGCCCTGGGCAAGAATCACGAGTGCACCCTGCAATGCAGAGTCTTCGAGGCGCTCGTCAATATAAGAGTGCGACGCTTCGTCGTGGCGCTCAGCATGTACGAGAAGATCTTGCCGGTCTTGCTTGAAGTGCACGACGCGGATCATGAGGATGTGCTCGAAACCCAGTACTACATGGCGGAGGCACTCGAAGGACTCAACCGCCATAGCGAAGCTCTACGTTTGCATCGAATCATCCTGGAGAAGAGGATACGCATTTTTGGACCTGATAATTATCTCACTTTGGCAAGCCGTTACAGCGTGGCGGAGCTGCTCGCAAGGATCTTTCGCAATGTGGAGGCTCTCGCGATGTTTCGCGACGTGCTGCAGACGCAGCGCGTGGTAGCCGTGAGCGTCGAAATCACGCTGCGCACCATGCAGAACATCTGCAACATGCTCTACGTGCTGCATCGCGACAACGAATACATCGCCCGGTTCGAGGAGATGTTCGTGCTGAAGCGTACGTTGATGGGCGACGACCATCCCGAGACGCTCTTCGCGCTTATGCAGCGTACATTGGTGCACTACCGCCAGGGTGAACTTCTACCATGTTATCGAATCTGCACACGCAAGCTGACGGTCTTCCGCGAGAAGCTGAGTATGTGGCGGATGCTGAGCGAGTTGGAGGCGGCCTACGAGTCCATCTGTAAACTACCCCTCTTTGCCAACACGCTCAACGCCTACATCTGCGAGGAGAAGCTCTGCCATGCGGCAAAGGTGGCTGACATGCCCACCATCATTCAACTGCTGCGCTACCGCCCTGATGTGAATCGGTGCAGCTGGAATGGCTTTGCACCGATGCACTTCGCTGTAGAGAATGGGCATGGAAAGGTGCTGGAGGTGCTCTTCAGGGCGGGAGCATTACTCACAATACCAACCACTCAGTCGTACACATTGTTGCATTTGGCTGCGTTGAAAAACCATGCTAATCTGATTGAGACCAGCATTCGTTTGGATCCGAGCGTGAAGGATATTATCAACCAGCCGGTTGGTAGGACGCTGAGTAGCCCGTTGCATATCGCAATTGCGATGTACTATTATGATGTGGTACTGACGCTTCTGAAGTACGGTGCATGCTATACCCAAGTAGATTGTATGGGTCAGACGGCAAAGAAGTTAGCGAAGTTTGACAAGCCGCTAAGGGAGTTGATTCGACGAATTATAACGGTTTTTGATTCGGCCGCAAGTGGTGAACGCGGTATTGTTGAGGGATTGGAGGAGGTTGGGCAGAAGGAGTTGATGGCGATTACAAACGCGCGCAATAAGAATGGGAAAACTTTGCTGCAGGTGGCAATGATGCGTAAGCATTGCGAGGTGGCTGATCTTATTAACTTACTACGCAATAAGAATCAGTAGGACTAATCTTATTACCTTACGCAATAATACTAATAATCAGTAGGGGCTATTTAAAAGTTTGATACATAATTGTAAGCTACTGTAAGTGTTTGTATGCAATACATTTGTGTTTAAGACATTGTTCTGAGTAGTGGTATGGTGATTGGCTGTGGGCGAGCCAATCCAATGCTTTTGCAAAGGGTGCGAAGGATGCTGCGCGTCGGCTCGTTTTCAGTTGAGTGCGAGCCGTTGTGGACGCATGTTGTCGTTGTCGCATTAAAGTGTTTTGGGCTAGTTCTGTGTTTTGTGTGGCGCAATCTGGCATGGTAAGTACCTAAATGAACCCATTATCAATAAAATGTTGCGCTAAATTCCTCATTCTGCGTCGCGCCTCTATTGAATTATTATCTATAAAGAACACGTCTGCTGCCGGCGTGTCGTTGGTCAAATCCGACAAATCCACCATATCCTTCTCGTCGGCAAGCAGAATCCCAACGCCGATCAATCCAAACAGCAAACCATATTGCGCGTACTGTAACCATTCGTTTTGCAACGCCCGCATGGGATACACGCGCCCAATATCAGTTTTCATCTCCTTGCCATGCGCGAGCAATTCAGCATGGTAGTAATCAAGGAATGTTTGGTAATCCCCATAAAACGACTTATCCGTGTTCATGTAAACCAGATACGCCACATCCAACACGGGCGAGACAAAGCGCATTATTTGGAAATCTAACAACTTCACCTCGACGAGATGTTGATCGTCTTCCTACAAACACAACAGTTCCTTATTGTTTACACACGACCCGTGTTTACCTCGTATCGGAACATCATATTCCGCATCCAACAATCGCCGTGCGTTATCACCCCATGCTCCCAATCACTTTTTGCTACCGTTGTAAAAAACGGCAACACTTCCGCGCGGTAGTCGCGCAATCGCTTATTGTATCTCGCCTCGGTCACGGCATCAAACCAGGTGGCGGCTTTTGCGACGGCCAGTTCAAAACTCTCAAAGAAACCACGTTCCACGTATTTAGGCACAAAGAGATTCTCCATGTCGTGTGATAATTCCGCGAAACGCTGCGGTTCATGGTGGCGCATGGCGAAAGAAACCGCATGCATCTTGGCGTAGATCTTCAGCAAGGCCAACGCGTGCATTGTGTCGAACGGTTGTGTGCGGTTGTAGAGTGTGAAACCCGCCGCGCGCAGATTCTGCATGATGAGAAACTCCTTCTCGTCCAGCGTACATGCCGCGTAGTATTTCGGAGCGTGTGCGAATGGTTCGCGCACTTGGTGCACAGATTGGAATGCAACGAACGCGGGGAGCGTTTGCTCGTAGAAACGCACTTCGCGTAGGTATAATTGATGCGTGGGAAAGGTGGTCCTTTGCTTAGGATCGCGTTGCGCGCACTTGATGATCACCGAAATACCATCACCATCATCAGTTGGTGATGTGATCTGCACTATGGTCATCTCACTGAGGTAACCATCGCCTTTTTTGGCACCCTTGTCGATTTGCATGCGCGCATCACGGAGGTTTTCTTTGATTGCAATGTCTTGTAAGAGTTTTGTTATGGTCGGATCGTCTAAGATACTCATCGTGTCACCGGGCACAATGTTGCCTAGCGGATCGCTCAAGGAAGTTATATTTGTTGAATTTTGAGTAACCTTGGGCATAATGACATCCGATTTAATAATTGCATACTAATTACGCTATTAAGTATGATTGGCATTTATCATCCGACGGGAAACTTGGGAAATAAGCACAATCTTTGTAAAAATAGTACAGTTTCTTAGCAATGACACAGCAAAAGTCATACAAAGCTATCATTACTTATGATAGTGGCAAATTGATAAAATATTCGTGGATAGTTTATAATTATCCTTGTTTATACGCATAGAACACTTCATAGTTTTTGGCGTACTCCTTGCGCACGGGTATTCCAAGGCGGTCACTCGCCATATACGCGGCGCCCACGGCGATGGTACGCGAGATCTTCGTCAGCGAGAGCTCGCGAATCCCACATATACCATCAAGGTACTCGACAAATCCAGGTCGAAGCAGCGACCAGCTCAACCAGACGCTGCCCACGCAGAGAACATGCGCGCCGCCATCACGCTGCGTTAGCTCGGCAGCGGCGTGCGGCACCACCGCCGCAATGCCCTTCGCCAAATCCCTCCCAGCCAAATGAAATATATGCTTGGCGAGTGCGTCACCGTCTTGCGCCGCACCCAGCGCGAGCTTCTTGCACAGTCCCGCCATGAACGCCTTATCGAAGCGCGTGTACATGAAATCCAGCAGGTCCACGTGCGTGTCGAGGCCGAAGTGTTCGCGTGTCGTGGCCCATACCCAGTCGATTGGGTACGGTGACCGCTCGAACCCGTCCATGTCGTTGAGACAGAATTTGATCGCTGCGTACGCTATCTTCCATGCTGAAAAAAACAAGTTGATAACGATGATGGGATAAGTGGGAGAAGGTCTTGGGTTAGTGGGTTACCGCCGCCTTCGTCGCCCAGCAGATAGCCGTAGCCGCCGCACTGACGCTTGCTGCCGTCCGGGTTGATGAGTAGCGTGTTGGAGCCGGTGCCGGCGATGCAGGTGATGCCGCCGCGGCTGGAGGTGGTCGCGATCGAGCCGTCTGTGTCGCTGCCAACCGCGTACTGCTCGCTGAGGTTTGGATAGGTTTCTTGTAGGCATCGCGCGAGTTGTTGGTTGGTCGACTCTTTTTCGCAACCGCTCAATCCCAATCCCTGGAGGACATTCAGACATTCATTTAATTCATTATATTCATCAGATGATGAAGAAGAAGGATTACTAGGGCTTTGAGTGGTGTGGTTTCGGGTATGCCCGCTTTGCACTTCGCCCTGTTGACCATGTCAGCGATGCGCTTGTTGCATTCGTCCATGCCGAGCAGGAAGTGGTTCGTTGCGGGTCCATCGCACTCCACGAGGATGTCACCGGCGTCATTGATTAGGACGATTGTCGAGTGCGTTGCGCCTCTGTTGAAAATTCATTTTTAATAAATTGCAGGTGCAATTTGTAACGTAATTGATTTCTTATCAGTGTGTATTTATAGATCGATTGCATTAGATAAGTGGCTTAGCCTTAAACTTGATATTAACGATATCAGTTGAGATGCGCAACAGCTAACTTATATAAGTATGTACATTAGTTTCTCAGCATAGGTATTTCCATATCATTAGAAAAGTTGACGAGTAGGACAAGAGGGCAAACAGCGGCATTTCGTACAAGTTGACACTGATAACGATATTCATACCTGTCCTTATTTACTTACTTAGATACATTACTGACTACTGGCTAAAATATGGGTCGTATTTGCAAACCATTTCGTCTAGTTACCAGCAAACAATGTATCAAACTACGGAGGAAAGCTTAAATTATTAAACATGATGGCATGACGTCAATTTAAATCGCTTAATTACCATTAAAGCCACACGAAAATATCGTAATTGAATGCAACAAGTGTCGGAAGATGTCTCTTCATACACAGTTTGCAAATGTAATCGCGATGCACAATTGCATGTGAATGTTGTTAACATTCCTCTTCACTTCATTCATTTCGCCAGTTTATACTTATCCATAACACAACGGTATGTAAATAATAATATTAGAGCGTGCGCCTATTTAGAAAGGTGCTAGTTGGTCATCGTATAATTTCCACCCAAAACCGCATTAATTAAAATTCCACTGAATTGTTCATGCGTGAAGTAGGTAGCAAATTCCTGATTCGAACGCGAATGTGAGTTTTTTTGATTTTTAAACTTTACATACCCTTCAATTCCACCGATGATGATCGACATTGTGGTTGTAAACTGGCACTTTCACTAATTTGCAATTATTATTTGTCAGCTGAAGAAGAGGAGAGCATGGTAAGCCACGTGCCAGTCGAAATCAACGCCTTATTATAATCGTGTTTAATTGTGGAGTGGGCCGCCAACCAACGAATGAATGAATGAATGAATGATTGGAACGCAAAAACCAGTCCAATCCATCCGCGTCCGCCGCACAACCCGCACAACCGCACAACTACCGCGCGGCGTACGTGCACACACCAGCCGGCGATGGTGGGTCGCGAGCAGTAGTCGCGGCGCACTATTCATCGGGCCCCCAAGTCGCCGTCGCTGCTGCATTTATTCCATTCGATCTTGCTGGCCCGAATAGGCCTCCGGTTGTAAATCATGCCGATTGCTTTCTCGCCGCACTTGATCTTCGTCCGCGCCGCGTGCTCGGATGAATAGAATTTGGGCCAATAACACGATTGCAGCAGCAGCCAGCAGTCGATGAGATAAATACTTCCTGTTGGCTGTTGTTGCTCTTGTTTATTGTGCGTTTTTTATTCATGTCTCCGATTAGATAAAATATTATGCACCTTACGGTTTTTTTGATGATCAGCTGTTGAGGTTAAACAATTTTCCACGTTTTCCACGTTGTATTTTGCATATTGTACTCCCCGAAAATGTTTTGTCACTAATGCAATCGCAATCCAATTGCAACATATCAGTAGTGTTTTTTTTTTGGGAATATGATATGCGATGTCGTCACACGGCCGTCTGTTCCTTATTTTATATACTCGGGTTATTTATTCAGTGCATGTTATCATTTGCGATGACGAATGTAGATGGGATTTGCGCTCATTATCAACCAATTTCGATAGCCAAAAAGGGGACGAGGAGACATATTCGGATATTTCAACATTTTATAGGTTTTATTTATTTGAATGAGTTTGTTCGTTACAAAAAAAAAGTTAAAAAGCTTCACAATTCCGTTCGTAAAAATGGAGAAAACATATCATAAACATACTATTACAACGCAATATCATTAAAACAACTTTGATTGCACAACAATATAAAATTTTCATCGCTATCCATCGCATCTCGTCGAGTTATTATCATCAAATCGCTTTAGAAATATAATATTCTTTTCTCTTTCTCTTTCCTCTATTCTCACTAGAAAATATTTTTATAAATATAAGTTATTATAAGAATAGGTAAATTAGTCTTTCATCACCACTTAAATTATGCGCAATTAGTTTATGCCAATTCGCGAATCGCAATGTAGAGTTTGAAGGTTTACGAATAGCAAATGCTTACCCGAAAAAAGTTATTTTTAGCATGCACCAACACCGGACAAGAATTTATAATAAATTATTGTACTAAAAGTTCAACTACTAAAAATTACGAAGAAAGAAACAAGTTCGTTGGTCCGTTAATCAAGGAATGGCAAGATATTAATAAGT